>JANAVB010018196.1:15022011-15194593 GCA_029216955.1 Iris pallida
CGTTTTCAGCAAAACGTCTATCATAAGGACGTTGTTAAGCTTTTTCTATAATTTTAGTAAAGCTTGTACTTTTATTATAATTTGTAAATATTAATACTCTGACTGCAAATTTCCGAACCTTAATTAAGTAGGCCCTCCTTGGTCGTGTGGTGTAGCTAAGATTGATACTATTCCATCAGTTGATTGATGGAAGGGCTCTCATTGTAATTAGTCAATGAAGAAACACGTGCGCTCGTTTTAATTAGTCAATGAAGAAACACGTCCTTTTTGTTTATATTCCGCGGGATAGTTTGATAGGAACACAGCCACTATTCACTTGTTTTTTTTATTAATTTATGTGTTGTTGGATTAGAGGAGAGTATATTATTTTTAATATTGTTGGTGTAGTAGAGGTAAATCATGCATTCTCGCTGATGAGGACGTTGGGTTGTATTTTATTTTCGGTTGATGGAGGATGACAGTAAAGTTAATAATATAGTCTCACATCGACTAAAAGGTAGGATCATATGGTATAAATAATTAAAATTTATTCAGACTTTACATGAATTTTTTTTTAAGGTACGTGGACCAAATTTAATATCGTACCTCATGGGCCAACTCCAGTTCAGGTCACACCGCATTTTGATTAAGTAGTATCAGAGTCCATGATTACGGGAATAGTTTGGGTGGCTCTAATTGGTGTGAGACAGATGGTGCAAGACGTTGTGGTTGGCACACAATTGTGATGTGGATGAACGTTTACATTGGATCTCCTAGGGTATTGGGATTGGTTCAGATTTTATATGAAACTTTTCTTTTAAAGCATATGAGCCCAATTCATTATTGCATCTCATGGACCAACTCTGAAAATATGTCAAAAGAAAAAGAACAAGAATAAGAATAAGGGAAAAAAAAATCAATTAGGAGGATTTCTAGATTTTGTACTGGCAGAAAAGATTGTTGTCTACCAAAATGTCGCACGCCACCTTTCTGGTAATGACACAACTTGCGTATTTATTTGATAAGAAAAGGAGAATATATCTATGTTTTGGTGTCATTTTTCTTCTAGAAGCCTAGGTAATTTTGTACTCCAAGGCTACTATTCTTTTATGTTAGTGGTTTATTTGTTGTTTCCTTAAAACATTTTGATGGAATCCGGGAAAACTCGTCTTTATCTCTAGATATTTTATCGATAGCAACCTACACCAAAGCTTTTATTCCAAATAAATTCAAAATTTTAGGTTGTTTAAATTTTTTTCCCCTTTCATTGGATTGTATTCTCAGTCACATTAATAAAAAATTTTATTATTTAAAAAAATTAAAGTCTTTTTCTTTCCTTCATCTATGTTGCTTATAAGCTTTTCCATAGAAACTCTATAAAAAAAGTGTTCGTTGTTCATAACTCGCTGGCCAATCTTCGATATCTTGGAGTTTCGATATATTTGAAAAGAATTTATCGCCATTGAGAAGCTAGAAATTTCAATCTTGAATTGGAATTGTAGTGATCGTGCGATTATCAGAATTTTATTGCCATTTTTTTTAGAACTTTGTAAAATGTGTATATTCTCTTTCTAATATCTCGTAAAAGGGTTGTCATACATAATTTTTTTGTTCACAACATTCTTGTCAATGCCGAACTTTAGATTTTGAGATTCTGAGGCAAACTCTAAAAATGGTACCTCAAAGCCTAATGCTCATATAGATTTTTTTAATAGACGATGATAAAATAGTATTATCAACACAAAACTTAGAAAATAAAATAATAAATTAAATATAATATAATATCCAAAATAATATATGTCATAATAAAATTCTAATAAAACTGAAGATGTTCCAAACCAAAAATAAAATTAATTTACTAGGCAAATAATAAATAAAAAGCTAACAATATTTGGGGTATATCATATGATAATAATAAGAAGGAAAACAAAAAATTGTAACTTATTCTCTTGTTCAGTTACCTCCAAGAGGACCAAAAAATACACACACAAAAGTGATTGACAACAACGAAGGGTAGAGGAGATTGAAACAGATGACGGAAGGGTAGAGGAGATTGAGAACGTCAAACTATTAGATCGAAAGAAGGGAAATGATTTTGACAACGACTGCACCAATTTTTTTTCTTTATTATGACTAACCAACTTGTCTCTTGGTATTCTAGTATATGACGTTTGGACGGGACCAGCCCTGGCCCAGGCAGCCAGGACGATTGTCCAGGGCCCAAAGAGTATGAGGGTCCCAAAAAATAAAAAATAAATAAAATTAAATCTATATATATATATATATATATATATATATATATATATAATATATATATATATATATATATAATAATAATAATAATAATATAATAAAATATATATAATAGAACTAATATGTAGCATGACACTCTTTTAATACAAAACAATGGTGGTATAGTAGTTGTTATGCTAGACTTGAACATTAGAATTCCTAGGTTCAATTTTGGTTGTAACAATTTTTTTTAATTTACTTTTATTTCAGGTTCTAATTTTTTTACATTATACATGGCCCCATTTTAAATTTTTGTCTAGGGTCCCATGAACTCAGAGTCGGGCCAGTCGGTCTTGCGTTTAGATATCCTATAAAAAAAATTATACGATAACTAAAATGATTAGAATGAGTTTGATGGGCCTTTGTTTATAATTTGACTTACATACATTAACTAGTATATATAAAAAAATTGGTACCCTCTAAATTTTTTGACCTTGTCTCATATAAAGTCCGGGCATGTTCCTTGTGGCTGTAATTAACGTGACACATATTTGCAATGTAGACGTACAGGGCCCTCATCACTCATGTAGGCTACAAGCCTTACTTCAAACGCAAACATTTGCTAAAAGTCATCTGGATGACGATACCTGATACGGCCCTATATGAAATATGTGATACATATACTTAAAAAATTATGTACTAACAAAGAAATAATGTTAATTTGTATTAAAAAAAGAAATAATGTTAATTTCAGCCACAAGGAAATAATGTTTGTGATTGCTATATATGTATACTATTTTTCCGATGAAAGTTGTGAAGTAGAAAAAAAGAGAGGAGACCAAAGAGAATCAAATGCTACATAAGGGAAAAAATAATAATTTAATTTTGTTCACCCACTAAATTATAGTGTTTGTTTACCCTTCACTAAAAAATAACACGTGTCAAATTAAAAGTGAAAACTACTTTGGTAACAAAACCACTTCCAAAGTGATTTTATATTGGCTAAATTGACACGTGTCATTTTTTTAGTGAAGGGTGAACAAACACTATGGTGTTTAGGTGAACAGAAATGGACTAAAAAAGAGAGAGTCATTTTGCGCTCATTAATGCTCCTGATCGAATCAAACGATTTAGGATTAACATAGTTTAACGGACGGGTTATGTAAACATGGAGCATATTGGGTCCAGTTTATTTTTAGTTCAAGGAAACACTCCAATACGTTTCCACATGTCTGATACGTATCCACATATTAGAAAATTAATTAAAATTTAGTATATGCCAAAACACGTATGTTGTATGTATATGGGCATTTGATATGTGTACTATGTATCCAATACGTCCGGATACGAATTCGTGGCTCATTTCTAAGTATCCGTGCTTCCTAGATGGACATAAGTTGCTAATTATTATATCAAACTTTCAGTGATTGTTTTTCAATCTAGATTTGGGTTGATCCAATTTTTTCGAGATCTGGGACAAAATTTAAAATAATGTCCCTTTAGAAAAAATTGAAATTATTTAAAAAAATTAAAATAGCTTTCACTAGAACTTAAACCTATGGTCTTTTACATTGTAAGTGAATACAACACTAAGTAAGTTACTATTTTTTGTATGAAAACGGGTACTTAACATACATAAATATATTATATATATATATATATATTAAAATTTTATTTTGAGGTTCTTCTAATTTGTGGGTCGTGAACGGTCGTCCTGGATCAGGACCGTCCCTGTCATCTCTGACAGTAGGCAAATATTTGAAAACTAATTTATACTAGTTAAGGTTAGAAAATGCTCGTAAATTAGTCTTTGTTGGAATCGAGATAGTCGAGAAGTCTAAAACGTCCTAGAGCGTAGAAGCGTACCAACAATATATCACAGAGAAATTTTGAGTCGCACCCCACTTGATTTACCCTTATTTAAGATGCACCCCACCATTTTACCATAATGCAAGGCACCCCCCCCCCCCCCCCCCCCCTCCTCACTTACTTTACCATAATGCGAGATATCCCCCACTTTTGACGGTTTCCGTCAGTAATTGACGGTCAAAGGATTTGACTATTTTTTTGGACCAAAATACCCCTGTCTTCCCAAGCCCTCCCCTTCCCAAGCCGATCCACCACCCTCCGCCACCACCGTCCCCTCCCCGACCGCCGCCCCTCCCCCGACGCCGCCCCCAGCACCATACACCACCACCATCACCAACACCACCACCACCATCACACACCGCCCTACCCAACCTCGCCCCCCCCCCCTCCTCGACCGCCGCCGACCCCCTACTCCCCAAACACCACCGCCGCCCCTCCTCCCCCCTCCCTGAACTTGCCCCCCCCTCCCGACCGCCGCCCCCCCTCCCCGACTGTGGCTGCTGTTGTTGGCGGTCGAGGGGGGGCGGCGGTTGGGGAGGGGGGGCGAGGTCGGGGAGGGGGGGAGGGGGCGGCGGCGGCGGTGGGGGAGGGTAGGGGGGTCGACGGCGGTGGTGGAGGGTAGGGGGGTCGGCGGCGGTCGAGGAGGGGGGGAGGGGGGGGGGGCATGTCGGGTAGGGGGGGGTGTGGTGATGGGTGGTGGTGTTGTTAGTGATGGTGGTGGTGGTGATGGGGGCTGCGGCGTCGGGGGAGGGGGCTGCAGCGGGTGGCTGTGGCGGTTGGGGGAGGGGGCGGCGGCGTCGGAGAGAGGGGGGTGGCAGCCGCGAGGGGGCGGAGGCATCGGCGAGGTCGGGGGTGCAGTGGCGAGAGTCACGGGAAAGAAGACATCACGGGAATATTTTTGTCAAAAAAATTAAGTCAACCCAGTTGACCGTCAAATATGGACGGAATCCGTCAAAAGTGGGGGGTGCCTTACATTATGGTTAGTATGTGGGGGGTGCCTTGCATTATGGTAAAATGGTAGGGTGCACCTTAAATAAGGGTAAATCAAGTGGGGTGCGACTCAAAATTTCTCTATATCACAAAATGACAAAAGCAGACAAAAAACTTATGGTATTTTGTGCTTACTAAGCTACCATTGTCATACTTACGTTGTGCCGGCGGGTCCGTTTTGACATAGATTTTAATCAAAATTAGATTATTTTTAGTCCTATAAATAGATGTTGACAGGTTACCCTTTAGTAAATGTTTATCGAGAAGATTCAAGGAGACAATTCAACAAATTTACGAAAATCTCTTATAAGACAATTGGAAAAAGTATTTGTTCGAGGTGAGCACTCTACTTCGTTTAGGAATATTGTCACCATTGTTGTATTAGGTGGACATGTTCTCACGTAGTAGTTTTTCTGACTCTTATCTTCGTTGAGATTTCTTAAGGTCTTGTATGTTTCAAAGTTTCTATTACGCAATTATGACCTATGATGTTTAAATTCCTACAGTCTATTTGTAGGTCTAATTCAAACGTGATATATACTTTTTGTCGGTGAACTGATCAATCACGAAATATTATTCAGTGTTTCGGTCTTTACCACGTTACAGTGGTGAGATATTGTTTTTCTTTGAATAGCATCTGGACACATTACAAAAAAAAACAAGTAACATAACACTACAACCGTAATATGTTATATTACTATTGGAAGAGCGCAAAATCTCACTACTGCCACGTGGTGAGTCTTCACCAGTGAATAATTTCTCACCAACCAATAATTTCTCACCAACCACCCCGATCTTTCTTTTATTGTAGGTCTAAACTTCTATAATAATAAATGCAGGCAAGGACTACTGAGAAAGTGAACTTCTATTAGTGAGAGAGTGGTATTTCTCGTGCAGCTAGCTAGCTATGGCAGTTTTGCTTGATGAGAACGCTTAACCAGTATAGTATCTCTGTGTCATTTACCAATTGTTCGAATAAGTGTGAAAATAGTGTGAAATAGTGCTAGTCTGGAAAATAGTTTAACCTTTTGCTTGATGTGTTATATTACTATTGTTCGAATAGCTTAACCTTTTGCTTGATGTGTTATATTACTATTGTTCGAATAAGTGTGAAAATAGTGCTAGTCTGGAAAAAATTTGGTGGAAATTGCAAGTTGGATGCACAAAGTGGTGCATTTATACATGTGTAATATTATTTGTACCTCTAAATTGTTCTTCCAAATCGTTTTTCTTATGTGATAGTTGGTATAGCATATTAAATAATATTATGGTGTCATCCAACATGATAGTGACATGACAAATTTTAATCCAAAAAATTAATTATTCAATTTTTTCATGTTCATGTTAATATGTTAATGTTAATAATAATGTTAATAATAATGTTAATTTTAATGTTAGTTTTAATTTTAAAATTTATCATGTTAGCAGCTACATCAACATTTTACATCAGCTGCCACTTAGAAGAAACGGCTTGGATGGACAATAGTGAGGAACAAATAACATTATTCTTTATACATACCTGTGAAATAACTCCGAGAACCCCCAGGGACACCTTGACAGCATCCAAGTCAGGGTGGCCAGTGAATAATTTCTGATCAACCACCCCGATCTTTCTTTTATTATAGGTCTAAACTATAATAATAAATGCAGCTAAGGATGGTATTTCTCGTGTAGCTAGCTAGCTATGGTAGTTTTGCTTGATGAGAACCTATAGCTTAACCCGTAGGCCTCGTTTGGTTTGCAGAATCTCCCGGTTGGGAAAGAAAAGTGATTATTTTCCTATGTTTGGGTGTCCAAGGAATTGAGGAGAAAAGGAAAGTGATTTCCAATGGAAGAAAAATTAGGGGGGAAAGTGATTCCATCCATCCAAGGAAGGAATCACTTTCCCACATTGAAGTATTCACTTTCCTTTCCAAATTTCTTGGCATTGCCAAACATCGGAAAGAAAAATCAACAGGAATTAAAGTTTTCCAAAGGAAAGGAAATGACAAGGAATTGATTTCCTTTCCCTTCCATTCCGCGAACCAAACGAGGCCGTATAGTATATCTCTGTGTCATTTACCAATGTGAAATAGTGCTAGTGTGGAAAATTTTGGTGGAAATTAAATGTTGGTTACTACTGCACACTGTTGTGCATTTATACACTTGTAATGTTACTCTAAACCATCACAACTGAAATGATATATTAAATAATATTATGTATCATTTAATATGACAAATGATATGATAAATTTTAATAAAAAAATTAATTATTAATTTTTTTTATATTAAAATTAAAATTAAATTAAAATTAAAATTAATGTTAATTTTAATTTAAAATTTACTATATCAGCTGTCATATCAGTATGTCAGACAAACTGTCACATAAGAAGAAGGAATAGTTTAGAGAGACAATACAGGAACAAATAACATTATTCTTTGTACATACCTGTGAAATAACTCCGAGAACCCCCAGGGACACCTTGACAGCGTCCAAGTCAGGGTGGCCAGGGCCGAGCGACCTGACCCTAGAGTAGCCCTCCTCCGCCGGCGCCGGAGAAACGATCCGAAGCCCCTCGACGTACTCGTGCACCGCGCTCCCCTTCCCCCACAGCGAGCTCCCGTGCGCGCCCGTCCCGAGCATCCCCCCGACCGTCACGCCCGCCCAGTAGGGCGCGTACGGCAGCGCGAGCCCCGCCTTGGCCGCCTCCTCTATCAGGTCCTTCAGCACCATCCCGCTCTCCACCGTCATCAGCATCGCCGACTTGTCCACGCTCACCACGCGGTCGAGGTGCCTCGTGCTGATAACGAGCCCGTCGCCGCCGCCGGGGCAGACCAGCTTGGGGATGCTGTGGGAGTACCGCGTCACCACCCTCATCTTCCTCCTCGCCATCGTGGCATTCGCGACCGCGGCGACGAGCTCCGCCTCCGAGGCCGGGTAGACCGCGCCGCCCACGCGGCACGTCGAGCGGTCGGGGAAGGCTCCGTAGGTGTTGGTCACGGTGCAGCCGGAGGCGGTGCCCGCCGCGCACCTGACCGGATCCTCCGGAGGGCTGCAGAATGCAGCAGTGCTGCAGCACGCGAGAACGAGGACAAGAACACAAATGGTACCACTCATGTTGTTTGTGCAAGCGCATGTGTGCTTGCAAAATGTTTTCGGGACCCCTATATATATATATATATATGCAGTATGCATTATTCACCACCAAACCCAACAAATTGGTATGCTGTCATGATTAGGTGGTTATTAAGTACAAGGCAGATTAAACTATTAAGTTAAAGGCACATTTAGCATCCCAGGAGAGACATTCTTTGAACGAAATTTCTCAAAAATTTATTCTATATGTCGGATTTAACATTCTGCTTTCGTTCTTAATCGGTAGCTTACATAGATATGCGTGGTTGCTATAGAATGTGCACGTAAATCCGACATCTAGAATAATTTTATAATCGAAAGAGTAGGTATGTATGTAAGCCTTTTTTTAGTATTCCTGCAGGCTACAGATGTAAAGGAAAACAGTGATGATTGCCACTAGGCCAAGGCAAGTTTGCTGCGACATTGGACAGTGCAATAGTATACTAAAAGGATCGTGACTGTCTTTTGTTTCACGCTGAAGATTTATCGACAACCACTACAGGTGTGATTTCTCGAGCGGACCCTGGTCGGGTCATATCGCAAAGACACAGGTCCTTATGACAGGTCTCTGGTGGTCGGCAGGTTAGAACATTTAATCATACCACTCTAAAAAGCATTTATTAGTTGTATATGTGACACCGAATGCATGCTAATCAATAGGAGCGGATGTACAAATATAATTGGAGTGGGTTAGACTGGTTTAGGGTGGACTGGTGAAGGCTAATTCTAAAAAAAATAATCATATGGAAAAAAATGGGGTGGGCTCCATAAAATCCAAGAATGTGACGCCAAGTCAAGAGTACAAGAATATGAGACAAGTCATATTATCATAGTCGATAGCACTTACAAGGATTACGATATATCATCGGTATATACGAATTCGATTTTTTTTTACTAGGAAACTCAATCATATACCAAAATCACATGTTATGAAAAAAGTACGAAATATAAGATATATAAAATATGCACATGTATCCTTATAAATATCCATAGGGACAGGTGTTACATATCTGGTCCCCTAAGCCAAAGAATAAAGAATAAAATGAAGAGAGGGTGGAAAGATTATAAGATATGTAAAATACTCACATGTATCCTTATAATATCATAGACATTTTGATCCTTCAATTAAAAGAAAAACCTTAACCTTATCATTAATTTTCCTAAAGTTAAATGTAATCCTAATCTAATTGAAGATGTAGATGCTCGAAAAGTTGTCATCCAAGAGAACACGATTATCTAAGAGGTGGGCCAACAAGGATGATAGTTGAGTAGGAAAATTTAACGGCCATTGGAATTTTCTAAACATTAGCAAAGACGAGGAGAGAGGTCTACAATGGTCGAAATAAAAGGAGGTGGTCGGCCGAAGGAAATCGGTAAGAGAGGGATGGTGGGATCTCCATAAGGAAAGGGAAGGATGTAAGTAAGTATTCATAGGATACATAAAAAAAAGACAATAATAGTATAGTAATGTTATTTATTTATTTAACACCGTAGGGTAGCACATCGCAAAAGAACTTATGATAGCAAAATATTAATTTTAATATTTTAGAGTATCAAGTTACAATTCGGATATAGTTTAAAATATTTAGTAATTCGTTTCTTTTTTTTATTTATAAGATCAAATAGCATTTTTATAAGTGTTATTTTAGCAAATGTCACATTAAAAATATGAAACTAGTATATACACTCACTATTTTTAAAAACTAAGAAAGATTCTCATTTTTGTACGAAACAGGTAAAAAAATTAAGATATACTCCTACAATTTTAAGCGAGATTTTTACCGTTTCGTCTAAAAACGAGGGTTTCTCTAGTTTTTTTAAATAGTGGAATATATTGCTAGTTTTTATATTTTGAATGGGGACATTTGCTAAAATATCTCTTCTTATATTGAGTTGGGTTTACGGCCAAGTTTTGACTGGCCTTGCCAAAAGACGGCCCATTACTAAATTTGGTCAAGGAAATTGAGTTCCACCCGTTATACTCTATGATCGGACTCGGGCTGGCTTTGATTCTGTCCGGCTTATTGGACTAGTGGGCCGGCCCTAAAGCAGTATTTATCATCCGTAATCTCTCCCCTGTACATATGTTTAGGAAGGCCCGACAGTTTTGAGACAGGATAGGCTTCGTTAAGGTTTTGTTTCAACGTTGGATTGCAAGTGGAAATAACAAATTGGTCCGGTTCAAGCTTAGAAAATTAAGAACAAATGATCAGCCATCTTTCCAGGGACCAGGTAGAATAGGCCAGTCTGCCTATACATGCTAATTGGAAGCTTCTCAATCATAACTTCCTTCACTTACAAAGTTTACGTACGATGAATGACATTATATAGTCGGTAAAGTTATTATGTATACATCTTGGCTGCAAATTAACTTAGCGCCTCAAAAGTTCCCAATCAAGAAGCTACGAGAGAACATAAGTAAAACGCATAAACAAAATAGTCAAAATCACACGAAGCCAAACGACGTAAACACAACAATTTTTGACTTGAAAAATCCTAATGAAAAACACTACGGGACGATTTCGGAGTCCAATCCTAAAAAGTCTCCAATAATGGAATAAGAAAGTACATGACTCGTTACAGAATCGGTTCGGTACATACTTTTCATCTATCCAAACCGGATCACCACAACTGTTTGAAACACAAAACTCTATTACAGACTCACGAAGAACAAAGATGACAAGAAGAGTTAACCGAAACAATCTTCTTTTCGAAATAGTCTTCTATCCCCTTCCTCTCTCCAAAAGTTGCAAAGCTTTGATCTCATCCGTGATAGATTAGATTTGCGCTCCTTTTTAGGGTTTAAAAAATTTAACCTCTCAAACTTGCAGCAAATCTGGACCATTGATTTGATCTAACGGTGCATAGAATACCCCCATAATTTGTACAATCCGACATGACCGAACTCATTTTCTCACTGCCAAAGAGTTATGTCTGCAACTGATCGAGTTCGGACCGAACTCGCTCTGCCAAGTGCTAAATGGTTCTGTCAAGAATGGACCGAAATTCGATCATTCGGAACGAACTCCGGTGATCATTGGCAGAACTTATTCCTCCAGCTCCCCGAACTTCTTCGACACATGCATGACGCTCGTCGTACTCTTTGAACATATCCGACGCACGAATAGCGCTCGTCGTACTCCGGAGTATTCTCCATATAGGTTGAAAACTTCATCCGATCTCTAACACTAGACTCAACTAGACTCGATAAAAGTTGGACTCGGTTTCATTAACAACCCGGGCAAAATTTTATCTATACGAACCCGAGATTGAACACAGGAAACTTGGTTCATGAACTCGTTAACAAACTTGACTTGTGAAGTCTGAGGAATTCTAGGTTTGCTGACTGACTCAACATAAGTAAATCTGTATATAATCATCAAATTTCAAGATTTAGATGTCAAAATTTCAAATGTTCAAAAGTTTATCACATAGCATGACTTTTATTTTCCTGTTGTGAATAAGAACTTGTAAAATGTCCATATAATGGCCCATGAAACCAAAGACTCGAGCTAGAAGAGCTTGCGAGCAATTCGACTAGACTCGCAAGCAACGCGAGCTCAGGCTAGCCCAAACTCCAGCTTGGCATGATAAGGACAAACCTTACATGAACTTGAACATAGGGGTACAACTTGGGTAGGCTAAATCTGAGTCCGATTAGGTAAACCTGTTAATGAGCTGGATTAGGTTTGAAGATACTCGGATTTGGGCTCGGGTTCATGTGTCGGATTACCCGAAGTACTCGAAACCCGACTTATAGCTATGTGTGTGTTTCTCACTTCTTAAATAAAAAGTTTAAATCCTAAATTTCTCTACTCAAACTCTTCAACTCCTTGTCCTAAATCTTATTTCAATTTATATTTTTGTAATGATCAATGTTTGATTGCTATTTAATTATGTGTTTAATATTACTTTTGTTTACAATTATTTCAAATATTAAATTAGAGCCCGATAAACTTGACCCAACCCGAGACCTGATCGGACTTGGGCTCGGACTATGCTTATGATTCATCGGGTTGGATTCGGGTTGACCTCATGTCCGACCCAACCCGTCCGAGTTACACTCCTACTTGAACATGCAAAGCTTGGCTCAGGCTAGATTTTAGTCCTATATATAATCCTATACCAGAGAGTGGAACCTAACGTTGCCCGTCTAATCTATTCGGACGCTGCCGTCGATTCAGATGCTGCCGTCATCGTCACCGCCGTGGGTCTGGCAAAGTAGGCGATGGCGGAGAGGTTGGGGTGGCGGAGGAGATGACAAAGTCTTCCGGGCCCAAACAACCTTGTTACCAAACAAGAAAGTAGAATTAATTCAAGTTCCATTCACAAAATCTACTAAACATGATTTCTGAGAATCCAAATTCTGGATTCCGTTCCTAGTTCCAGAATTTTGATTTGTAATTCCAATCCAAATTCAATTCAAACGAACCAAACAGCCCCTTAAGGGACTATTTGGTATCTCGATTTTAAGATATTGTTTGGAAAGAGGAAAATTGGAGGGAAGAAAAATATTGAGGAAAAAATGAGTGGAAAATCAAAAGTATTGGTGTTTGGGAATGGGGAGGAAAGAGGACAGAGAGAATTTTGAGAGAAAAATTTATGTGGGCCCCACTCAAAAATTTTTCTTCCAAAAGTGGAAGGAAAATGGAGAGAGTTGAGAGGATTGTGGGAGAAATTACCCATCTACCATTCAAAAAAGTTAGTTTCATTTATGATTTGAAAAATTCAAGGATTGAATGGTAACTATATCCATCTCCACAAACAAATAAAATATTATTTTTAAAATTTTCTTCCTCTACTTTTTGGTCATCCAAACAAGTGAAGAAAAAAATTAATTTTACCTTCATTTCACTCTCCTCTATTTTCTTTTTCCTCAAATTTTTTTTTTCTCTCCTCGAAAATGTTCCCAAACATAATGTAAGAAGAATTGATGGGAATACATGGGTTTATGTCTGGTTGTGAGAACTATAGAAAGTAGAATTCAAAGATCCTTAATTTTAGGATCCATGTATGGGTTTGTCTGGTCGTGAGAACTATAGAGAGTAGAATAGAAAGATCCTTAATTTTAGGATCCATGTTGCTGCATTAGTGTTTTGAAGAACTTGCTATCTTCTCACTGTCTCACATAATAAGGTGGATCCCAATTCTTCTCCATGTTTTATCCCTTTTTTTTTTTTTTCAAACACCAAATGTTGGCACTTGTAAACAAGATATGAACCCAAACAACTATTTTATGGTCTTTGTCACCTAAGCTCTTCTAAATATGTAAATCGAAACCCTATACAAAATTTATTTGAATATAGGATTTATTGTTATAAGTGATGTTACAAATATATTATTTATTTCATGTAAATAGTATTACAATATTTACAAATCTACAGTGTGAAATCAAATGCTTGGTTGTAACTTTTGTTGCCGTAAACCAAAATTCATTATTTGATTGTCAGTTGAAAGTAAATAGAATGAACCAAATGATATAAATAGTGTAATTATTGTTATTTGACTGCAACTTTTGTTACTAGTTGGTCGAATCGATACAATATATATTGGCTAATTCTAAGGACACTCCAACAATTGCTAGGGGCTAGTCTTTAATAGTAGACCGTCCACTTTGGTGGAACTTTGACTGGAAACAGTCCCAATTTTGTTTGGGGCTAGCCCACCCCCCAAAACTCTAAATCAACATTCATTTGCTAATTTTCATTCTCTCTTTTCCAATTCTGGAATCCTAAAACCCTAAAAGAAGTAGAGATGGAGAAGAAGCAGTAGCCCCCGTTCATTTCCGGCACCGCTGGCCCCCGGGCCTCGCGCCTGCCGACGCTCGCCGCCGTCGCCCGCTTCCTGCGCCGCCCTGGAGGAGGACGAGGCGGAGGAGGAGGAGGAGGCGACTGCGGAGGAGGAGGAGGAGGAGGAGGAGAGGAGAGGGATGACGAGTCTCGGTGGGCCGCGGAGAAGGAGGCGACGGTGGAGGTGGTGGCCCTCGACGAATGTGGTACCCTCGGCCGTAACCGAGACATTGTCGGATTCGAAGAAGAAGACGACACCTTTAAAAATAGGACTGCAAACTAAGTTGACATTCTTACTTTATGTTAGGACTGCCAACTTAGTTGCAGTCCTACTTGCCGAAAAAATTTGGGCTAGCTCCAAGTAACGAATGAGAATGGCAAATTTGTAAATTTTTTGAAAAAAATTTAGGCTAGCCCCAAGTAACAAATGAGGATGACAAACTTATAAAACTTTTTAAAAAATTTGGACTAACCCTTAGCAAAATATGATGTGCCCTTAGAATTAGTTATATATATTATATCAATTCCACCCTCTACAATAAATCATTAAAAATGAGATAAATGATACAACATATACTGTACATAAATCCATTTACGGCTAACCAAAAATCCCCTAAGTTAATTAAGTTTTTTGTTCATCACGCTGCAAATACCAAACTTGTCTACTTAGATGGTTTATGCCGAGCTAAAAAAAACTTGGCCTAATTGTAACTTGATACTCTCAACTATCACTGTTTTTCAACTTGATACCCTAAACTTTTTTACTCAAATACCCTCAACTATCATCTTTTTTCAAATGCATACCTAAAATAAATTTTTTTTCTTCAGAAATACCCCTTACCTCCCCTCTCTCTCTCTCCCCCCTTCTCTCTCTCCGGTGATGCCCTCCCCCTCCTTCTCCGGCGATCGATGCCTCCTCTCATCCTCTCCAGCGGTGCACGACAATAAACAGACGGTGGGAGGAGGGGGTGTGGGTGGGGACGGGGAGGAGGGGGAGGGGGGGAGGAGAGGGGGGGGGGGGGGGGGGGTGTGGAGGGGAGGGGGGGACAACGAGAGGAGGGTGGGGGCGACCATGGGAGGGGACAGATCGGAGGAGTGGCGGGAGGAGGGAGGCGCACAGGAGGTGGGACGGCGAGAGGAGGGTGGGGATGGCCGAGGGTGTTGGCCGAAAGAGGGGTGAGGGGGCATCAATGGTGGAAGGGGTGGGGAAGAGAGACATGGAAGGAATATTTTCGAATTTTTTTTTCAGGGTATCAAATTGAAAAAAAGAGAGTTTATGATATCAAATTGAAAAACGGTGATAGTTGAGGGTAGTAAGTTGCAATTAAGTTTTTTTTTTTTTTAAATCTTGTCTATACTAAGTCATAATTTTATAGATTTGGATCACCCAATTATCACATGGTCTTGCTTTAGAAACACTTAAATAATTTTTTTGCACCGTTAACCAGAAAGTCAAAGTCATAAAATGTTGTACCCTAACTTTTAGAATAGCCAACAATTATGTGATACTAGATTCTTTCTCAAACTTGTAGAAAACATTAATTAATGGCGCCGTATGTGGTAATCCTAAATAAAAAAGTTTTTGTTCATCCATCAATTATTATAAATTTATAATTTTTATAAACATTCATACAAATTTTGATAAATGAGCAAAAGTAGATTCCAAATACAATCTCCAGGTATCTAACCAAACAAACACTAACTTGATCATGTAATAGCATTAACAAAGTGCGTGCACTCAGTGAAGAAAACATGATCAACAACAAAAATGAGAGAAAAAAAAAAAAAAAATCCTGCAATCGCACTAACAAAGTGCGTGCACTCAGTGTAGAAATAATGATCAATAACAAAAAGGGGAGAAAAAAAAGAGAGAAATAATTTGCCAAAAATTGATAACGCCATTCATGATTTTTAAGTACGTTAACAAAGCGCATGCACTCAGTGTAGAAATTATGGTCAATAACAAAATCATAATGTCATGGGAACATATTTTTCTTGACACAATCCATATAAGTCACACTGATGTGTATTATTAGATGTCATTTATTGCTTCCTTCTAAGAGCATCTCCAATCCTATTATCTTGTTTTGTGTTGTGATTCTTATGCGGCATGAGGCACAAGACAATGTCTTTTTTATGTAGCAAGATGATATTCACACAAGACAATAAGATAAAAAAGTGTTCTCCAATGCAAAATATATTGAGAAAACAATAAAAAGCATTTTTTCCAACTTCCAAGAGTCCAAGACAACTCTTCCACTTCTTCATTTTTTTATCAAAAATTTTCATTCAGAGCATCCAAATTTAGATAAATTCTATCCAAAGCATCAAAATTTAACAAATTCCAAAATAAGCATCAAAACGTCCATCGGATGGGCGTTTTCTATTTTTTAATATTATTTTTTGTTGTCCATTTTCTTTCCGTTAACGCCGTTTAACCAAAAAAAATTAAAAAATAGAAAACGCCCCCTTAGGACGTTTTTCTATTTTTTTACTTTTTTTTTAATTATTTTTTTGGGCAACGACCGAAATAGAAAGTTACATAAAAATTAAAATATAAAAAATACACAGAGAAGTACAAAGGAGGAAACAGAAAAAAAAAGGAAGTAAAATTAATTACACAAGTTCACTCTATGCCATACTTCCATAGACCGGCTTCTAATTAATTACACAAGAAGGAAACATGAAAATTTTCCTAAAAAAATTATAAGAAAAATATTATCCACGTCTTTTTCCTATTACGGCCCCTATATTAACGTTCCTAATTACACAAGTTCACTCTATGCCATACTTTCATTCAAAATTTTCATAATTTTGAACGTTAATGTAGGAGCCGTAATAGGAAGAGACGTGGATAATATTTTTTTAGGAAAATTTTCATGTTTTCTTCTTGTGTAATTAATTAGGAGCCGATCTATGGAAGTATGGCATGGAGTGAACTTGTGTAATTAATTTTGCTGCTTTTTTTTTTTTTTTTTTAGCATCACTTTCTGTTTCCGTCGTTACCCAAAAAATAATAAAAAATAGAAAACGCCCTTCCCTTAGGAATGGCGTTTTTCCTTAGGAAAATGCCCTTCCTAAGGACGTTTTCTACCCTTCCTAAGGACGTTTTCTATTTTTTATTATTTTTTTTTTTTTGTTAAACGTCGTTAACGGAGAGAAAATAGGTCAATAAAACATA
Organism: Iris pallida; assembly: GCA_029216955.1. Lineage (NCBI taxonomy): Eukaryota > Viridiplantae > Streptophyta > Magnoliopsida > Asparagales > Iridaceae > Iris > Iris pallida. The sequence continues at coordinate 15,039,167 of JANAVB010018196.1, forward strand.
ATACTAAAAACTAGAAAATGTCCATCCGATGGGCGTTTTGATGCTTCTTTTGGAATTTGTTAAATTTTGATGCTTTGGATAGAATTTATCTAAGTTTGGATGCTCTGAATGAAAATTTCCGTTTTTTTATAAATATTTCTATTCATAATTGATGATGTGGAGGCAAAGTTATTGTGAAGTGTATTGTCCAGATATAGACAACCAACTTCACATTGTCCTTGTCATGTCAGCTTCATGATTTATTCCACATTTGCATTGGAGAATGATTTTTGAAATGAAAGCTAATCACTCCTATGCGGCAAGCATTTTTTTTTCCTAAACTCACAATAGAGTTGGAGATGCTCTAAAGTTTTTTTTTGACATCCAATAATATACTGTCACATCAGTGTGGTTATAAAATGTGTCAAAAAATGTGTCTTCCTAGCATTACTCATAACAAAAATGAGAGGAAAAAAGAGGAGAAATAATTCGCCAAAGAAAAATTGATAATGCCACTCATGATTTTAAGTACAATAATATATTCGCAAAAGTATAGATATTTTATAAGATTAAGGGAAGAAGGCTTGGCTAGGTGTTGATCGGAATGTTTCTGCAACATTTGTTCTACGAATTAACGATAAATTAACAGTAGAGAATGCATCGATCCCACGGTTGTTACATCACCAGATTGTGTGCAGCAGCCATGAGCCCCGAGCCGGCCGGGCTCCGCTGCCGCAGCAGCACCCTCAGCTGGGCCCTCTGGCACTCCAGATTGGACCCCGGCCTCCCTTCCCTCGAGTTCGAGCTCGGCGGATTCCCCGTGCCGCCGCCGCCGCCGCCGCCGCTGCCGCCACTGCCTCGAGCACGAACCACCCGCGGAAACTCGAGCCCCTTTATTCCCCTCTTGATGTGGGGATTCTCCACTTCCTTCCTCTGCTGCAGACCTAATTCCCCATCAGCAGTCTTCGTCGCCGCCGACGTAGTCTTCGTTTTCGTGGAACTGATGATACTATTATTACCAACCTCGTCCGCACCGACCTTCTCTTCCGTTGCATTATTCTTCGGCAGCGCTCTTTCCCGATCGTGCACGCACGCGATCTTGTCCGTTAGCTTCCTGCAGGCTTCCTCTGCCGACTCCCTCCGCCGCCTCTCCTCCTCCAGATCCCGCGAGAGGCTCCTGTTGACCGACTCGACCCTCCGCCGCATGCGCCTCTCGAAGTCCAGCTCGGCCCTGAGCTGCTTGATGTGGGCTATCGCGTTGTCGAGGTCCGAGAGGTCGGGCTCCCGCTCCATGGCGCGGAAGAAGTCGGAGAAGTCGCTGCCGCGGCCGTGGAGGGAGGACCTCGACTTGGTGAGCCGGCACTTGTAGGGGTGGTGGGCGTAGTGAGGGTTGTCGTAGAGCTTCCATGCCGGCGGCGGCGGCGGCTGAGACATCGTCGACGACTCTTGCTGCATTACTAGTTAGCTACTTGCTCCTCTCCTACTCTATTACTTGAAGTGCTGAGCCTTTATTAGCACTACTATGCTTCCACATGCATGAGAGAGAGAGAGAGAGAGAGAGAGAGAGAGAGAGAGGAACATGGCCCCCCACCAATCCCATGTAGCACGAGGTCACATGGAGGTTCTCCAGCTTTCGAGACGCTGCAGCTGCAGCTGCTGCCGCTGCTGCTGGACTTTTGTGTGTGTGTGTGGAGTCGTGAAGGGATCATGCATTGCACTGAAATTTTGCAACAATTGGGGTGAAGTTGACGGGAACAATTATTGCTTGGGGGAAATGGGGATGTAGTTATGAAGTGGGCAACGGCTCCACATGTCGGCTGGCATGGCAGCTGGTTCAAGCCCTCTGTGTGTGTGTGTGTGGTGGGTGGCGGGATGGACGCGTATGTTCTTTTGTTATAGGTGGATGTCAGGTGGTGGAGAAGTTGTGCAAGGACCAAGGACTACGTACCGCTGGTTCCGAAGGGAATCCTAGGCAAAACTGTTCATCCTTGTACATGCCTACAGCAGTATGGATGTGAGCATCCAATTTGGACCCTCTACTGTGCCTGTGATCAAGGCCGGCCCAAGACAATAGGTTATTCAAGTCTAACTAAATTTGGTTGTTCTTTGTCTTTGACATCAAAAGAAGATATCAAAAAATTAAGGCTAATTATATGGGCACAGCCAAAAGTGATCGAGGCTAGTCCATTTTTTTCAATTTTTCTGGCAGTCCAGTGCCCAGTTTCTAACAAGGACTGCCAGGATCTAACACGGACTGCCACAATGGGATAGTCCCGATCAATTTTCGCTGTGCCCATATAATTAGCCAAAATTAATGACGAGTGGGGTTGGCAGCGACGTCGAAGTCTCTGATTTGAGTTTGGATTCCTAATTTCTCTCCTTGAGCTACTCAAGACCTTCGTAGTAGGAACTCAAAATAGGGACCTAGTGGATTGCTAGTTGAATTGACAGAGAGGATTAGGGCTGCAAATGAGCCAAGCCGTTCGCAAGTTGCTCGAAGCTCGGCTCGATAAAAGCTCGTTTGAGCTCAGTTCGTTTACTAAACAAGCTGAGCTTAAGTTTTATTTTTGAGCTCGTTTAATAAATGAGCCGAGCTCAAGCTTAGATGTACGTGGCTCGTTTGAGCTCGTGAGCTGGCTCGTTTAGAAGCTTGTTTAAGAGCTCGTTTAGGAGATTGTTTAGAAGCTCGTTTGTTCTTTGTTGAATTCTAATTATATATATATATATATATATATATATATATATATATATATATATATATATATATATATATATATATATATATATATATATATATATTTGTGCATCATATAAATATATGTCCTTAATAATTGATATTAATGAACTTTTTAAATTAATTTTTTATAAATAAATTGTTAATATTACAGGTACTTGAATTCAAACCTAACTAAATTAAAATCGAGCTCGTTTAAATCAAGCTTAATGAGCTTGAAATAAAGTTGAGCGAGCTTGAAAGCAAGCTTAACGAGCTTGATTTTGAGCTTATCGAGCTTGTTTATCAAGCTTGAATTAAGCTTGCTTATCAATCCAAGCTCGAGCTCAAACCAAGCCAAGCTCAAGCTTAAGATAAGCAAGCTCGAGCCAAACTCAAGCTCTAAAATAAAAAAAATTTATCAAGCTCGAGCTCGATTAATTCTAGTCAAGCCAAGCTCAAGCTTACAAAAGCTTGGCTCGGCTTGACTTGTTTGCAGCCCTAGAGAGGATATGGGGTGGACCACAAAAGATCTATTGGCGGAGAGGTGGAGACTTAGGGACCTGGGAGGGGAGGGTGGGTTGCCCTAACCAGGGGGGTTGTCCAAGCCCGATGGCTTGTCTGGCTTATCCCAGGACTAGCCCTGCCTATGATCGCTCTCGTCGAAATTCAAACACTGCTCTTTTCGAATTACATGCCTCCACACTAGGCTCTAGGGATGACAATGTCCCCTCCGAATTCGACGGGGATCCGATTTTTTTACCCGATGGGGACGGATTTGGAGATTTAAAAACGGAGATGGGGGCGGAGATGGGGATTAAAATAATTCTCTGGTCGGGTTCGGGGACGGGTATGGGTATAGTACTCCTCGCCCCCGTAAATCTCCGACCCCGATTACTTATACCCATATCCATATGTGCAACCCATTAAAGATGGTATGATTCATGATCTATCTAGTTGTATATTTTATGAAACCATGTTTTATTAAAATGCTTTGTACTTTTTTTTGGAATGAAAATAATTTTTTAAGCTTATCATATACATTAAAAATTGTTAACGGACGAGAGACGAAGACGAGAAAAATTCGGCCCCGAAAGTGTTAACGGGACGGGGACGGAGAATGCATTGTTTAACGGGGACGGGGGTAAAAAATTGAAACCGATGGAAAATGGAAATGGAAATAGGGATTCAAATAGTACTCGGGAACGGAGATGGAGGATATGGTCCCCTGCTCCTACCCGTCCCGTTGTCATTCCTAACACTAGCCACTTGAGCTAGACATTATTGAAAAAAATTTAAACGTCAAGACCTAAATGCAAATTTTGAATATTATACGAGAATTTTCAATTAAAAGTCAATTTCTAATATTATAGAGACACAAACGAGATCTGACATCAACACAAGTCAACTTTTAGGACGAGATCCAAACCCTCTTATGAAAATATGAAAACCTAAACATAAAATTCAAAATTTATCAAGACCCTAAAACTAAATAACCAATAAGAAATCTCCAGCTACCCCAGTAGAAGAAAGAATTCCAATATAACATTGTTTTAGTGGGTTAAGTGTTCGTTGTGGAATGAATGATGTGCTCAAAATAAAGGTATTTGGTAGCCCGTAATAGGTTGACAAAAAAGAAAAAGAAAAAAAAAAGTTGAGAAATTGAATTTTTTTTTTTAGTTTCTTATCTTGTTGAGTGTAATATCTGCTTCTTGTGTACATTTTCGAATATTGAGGGTTATGAAGTTGTAACTGTAATGCTCCGTTCCGTACGGTACATTATGCTGAGTCGTTGACTCGAAGAGTTGCGTTGACCCGATTACGTATCGATGTGAATCGATACAAAGTGTTAAGTTGTCCCGAGCAATGCATCGAACTAAGTCGATACGAAGAGTTGTCTTGTCCCAATGAATGCATCGAGTGAATCGATGCGAAGCGCCGCGTTGCCTCGAAGGATAAGTGCATTGAGACGGCTCGAAGATTCTAAGAAATCGAATCGACCAAGGCGCAAGTTCAAATCGATGCAAGTATTGATTTTAGTTGGTTTCATGTGCAGGCTATACGTTTACGCTGAAATGTTAGAGGTCGATCTTTTGCCTTATTCAGTAAGGGGTCCGCGAAAGCAAATCGTCGCCTTGCGACGGACTGAAGCGTTGGCACAGTAAGCCAAAACGGACGTATAATTCAATGAGGCATGAAGTGCTCGAATGGCTAAGTAGGAGAGTTTCCCGTGCAACGAAGTTATGAAATCGAGCCACAACGGCTCGGCGAAACAACAAGACAAATCGACTCAAGGTGGGGGGACATTGACTCTCTTTCTTACTCCGTCATGCTTAAGTAAAATACATATCATTGTATGATGAGTTAACCTATCAACGCCACGGGCGTGGCTCGATAGAGAGATAAACATAGTGCGTGTCAAACACTAGATAGAACAATTGAAATGAATCGTACGGCAGACGTACGAGTCGCTATGGAACATTGAATATCGCAAAGGCGAGCGCCTCGGTGCGCAAGCCATAAGAACATGGGATAACTGTATCGACGAGTGTCCCAGTACATAAGTCATTTCGTGCCCCCGTGCACGAGTTAGCATGCTAGAATATTGAAAGACTATATCGGTACGAGTGCCTCAGTGCACGAGCGATAGAACATTGAATACCTTATCGAGACGTGCCTCAATTGCACGAGTCGGAAGGATGGAACATAAACATAACGCGTTGAATACTAAGGCATAGAATATGGAAAACACGACTTCGGGGCATGCATTGAATGCACGATGCAAGGAAAGACGACGAATGTGCGCAGTTGTACGATATTTACAAAAGATGGCGTTGTTGCGACGAGGAGAACAGTTATGGCACGGATGTGACATAACTGTCGATGCGGCATGGTGCCTTCGAAATGTTCGTGGCCTTCGGACGTTCGTTGAGGACATTGGGGCGTTGTGCCAATTGAAATAGAGATAAGCAAATTTGCTTGGTTGTATGAAAGATAAGATTCGTTGCATAGTCAAATGGACTTAATGATACAAAAGCCCGTACATGGGCATTCTATAATGTTCCTATTTTGAAATACGTATATGACCGTATTATTGTATTACGAGGATTTTAAAATTTGGTATTGTTAAAATTTTATTATTAAATTATTGGAGGTGAATTTTTCCTATTATTATTAATGTTATTATTAATTTTCTTGTTCCAAATCTACCCTCCCAAAATATCTAACCTAACCCCCTCTCTCCTCACTCAAATCACCCCTCACATCACTCACCCACTCCCTCTCTCCTCCCTCACCTTTCCCACTCTCACACTCTTCCTCTCTCCTCCCTCACCTTTCCCACTCTCATACTCTTCCTCTCTCCTCCCTCTCTGTTGGTTGGAGAAGCCAACCCCCCCTCTCACTTATTTTGTCACGACGCGCACCCACTGTGAGGGTACGAGAACGTAACATCGCCCAGCCTACGCCGCAGTGTCGACAGTAGAACGCTGTCCTAGGTCACAACATCTAACAATAATATACTAAGCAGTTTATACTCCCCGAATGGGGGTGACATGATAGAAGTAAACTCAATCACAACTAAGGAAGAAGAAGCACGATATGATATAGAACTCAAGAAAGTACAGATGATAAAATAGTCTAAGATAACATCTCAGCAGATATCCAGAGTACAAGGACTCAGCTATTGAATATGAAAGAATATACAACCCAGATCTCAAAGACAGAAATAAAGTCTAACTACTAGTCTCAAGATAACATAAGTAAGATAAAGCCTAACTAAGCTAGTCTAGGCAGTAGGGTAAAGTCGTCAGCTAGAGCTGTCCTGCAAAAGGTATCCGCACAGGCCTCCTCCTCGTCCTCTGTAATATTTTCAACAGGTCCAGTCAGGACATGAGCGAGCACAATACATCTCAACAGTTCATAGCAGGTTAGAAAATATAATCATGCAGCAAAGTAAGATATAGATACTGAAGAAATGCAGTATGTAAACAGAGAGAGAGTGAACTGTAATAGAAATATCTACTATAAGTAAAGAACTAACAGTAGCTAGTGAGTCAGAGTATAATATAGACATGTAAATGGCATAGGAGATTCTGATGCTACACTATGGAAAGATTCTGATGCTACAATACTTGGATATTATTCACATGTCTACTTCTACTCCCCCGTACTCCCAATTAATACACAAGGATCTAACCAGGTTATGTTATGATTCCATGTAACAGCCCCTGAAGGGTGGTAAGCCCCCGAAGGGTGGTACATAGTAGTCCCATAAATGGGAATTCTGGGAAACCCAATAAATGGGATAAGGATTCAAAGAAGACTCTGTGATCATAAGAGTATATGTCACAAGTGATCAAAGAACCAAAGAAGTATAGTGATACGCCATGTAAGTGAAACGCACAGAACATAGAGTATCCGATGCTCCCTGAAGGGATAACATCTCAAGAAGAGATCCATATAGTACTAATCCGTGTGACCAACGTGACAGTATCAAGTAAAGTAATTTAATGCAGGAAAATAATTCTAAGCAGGATATGAAATGATCAGAGAATGTACTCGCCTGTATCTGAGTGTCCGGATGAAATGTACTGTCCGAGGAGAGGTGTCTGGCTCCTAATCAGAACAGCACAGGTCACAACAAGTCTAAAATGATATAAGTCCTACTATGCATTCTACATGATTCTAGGTCAATCTAGGCCAAAGTTAACTCTTGGTCAACTCTGGTCAATCCTAGAAGTCAAACTAGGTCAACTATGGTCAAACTAGTATATACTAGTCTAACTAGTCTATTCTAAGTCTAACAAGACTACACAAGTCTAATCTAGGCCCTAAACTGACACACAGATAGTCCATAGGCTAAGTGACTAGGCCATAGGCTAATTAGGCAATACCATGCCTAATGAACCAACCAAACCATAACATTACACACATAACAATATGTCTATATTTAATACACACATAGATATAACTATATAATCTAATATAGGAATACACATATTGCATCTTACATATATATTTATACAATCTAAAATAGAAGTACACCTAAACATACATACACATATTATCTATATATACATATTAGACAATATATACATGTACATATATATTGGGATAGGAAGGGAATATGGTGTACATGTGTGTGTGTTAGTGAAGGCTAGAGGGTTCAATGTGTGTGTGGAGCAAGTGTGAGAATTCCTGGAAACAGGAAACAGTGGCATGTGTGTGTGTGTGTGTGAGTCTTGAGGGTGTGAGGGTCACAAAGTGTCAAGTGTGCATGAGCGTTGGAAAGACATGTGTGTGCCAGTGGAGTGAGTGATACATGTATGCTAGTGTGTGTGTGTGAGTGAAGTGAGGCATGTGTTAAAATACAAGAGTGTGTGTGTGTATAGTGAGAGTGTGTGTGATATGTATGTGGTGTCTCATAGAGTGTGTGTGAGAGATTTCAAGAGGGTGTGATAGCTTGTGTGTGGGTGTGTAACAGTTAAGTGAGGGTGTGCGGATAATATGTGTGAAAACTGAACAGTGAACAAAAGGCAATCAGGGAGTGAGCTTGTGTGTCTAAACTGAAACAGTGTGCAGGAAAACTCAGTTCAGTCCCACATAACCCAATCTCAGGTTTCACATAGAAGAATCCCCTTCTAAAATCAGTCCATACAAACTCAGATTTAATCTGTTGAATCAAAACAGTTCAAACAAACTCATATTAACACATAAAAATTATTTAAACAGTCCCCAATTTCCATTCCCAGATTTCGAATCACACAACCACCAAATCAGCCCCAAATCATATCAAATTCGACACATACTTAGAAATTATAAAGGTGTACAGATTAGAGGTTTAAACTACACTATTTAACAGTGTACAATGGTTAAAAATGAAGACAAAAATCGAATTTAAAATCTGGACAGAACAGTAAGAAAATACTGATATTAAGTATCAGGACAATTTGGGAATCTGAGAAATGAGCATTGAAAACAAGTTAAAACGCAAAATCAGTGGTTGGTAATGTGAATATACATCGTATACGTGTCATGTGATGAGTTTGTGTCCACCCAAGTGACACAAACGTGTCCAATCCATTTAAAACCGAAATCAGAAAACTGGACACATGTAGTGTACAATCATCGTGCACGTGTACACAGTGTCCGTGCACACGACACGACGCGACACAGACCACGTGGTCGTGTCCAAGTGTCGACCACGACTAGGGCTAGGGCTAGGACACCCTGCCACGTGTCCACGATACGCGTGCGTGTGATACGACACGCGTATCAGTGCTCAAAAGTGACAGCCGACTGTGCAGTGCATTTCCCGTGTGCACGTTCGTGCATGTCCGACACGACACGAGAGGCCGTGCAACTCGACACACGTGATGACAGACACTGCCCCTCGGTGTGTGTCAATTGTCAAGTGTCCACGTGTCGTGTCCGCATCGCAAAAGCACCCGTGCAGCAGGACATGAACAGTGCCCGTACACGCGCGCGTGCAACTGCGTGTCCACGTGTCTGTGTCGACTCGACCCGACACTAATACATGCTCAGTGCAATAGAAAACCATAAGCGAGGTCAAAACCCTAATTCCTATTCAAATAGTTTCCTAAAAACAGATCAAAATGTCCTTTGGGACATTTCATCAAATACCTCGGTCTATAGGCTGATACGTGTCCATTTAGGACACGAAATGGACACAAAACCTAGGTCTAGGCATACCTACTGTTAGGGTAGACCTAGGGCTTTCCAAATATGCAAAGAAACTAGAAATTTAATGGAGTTTACATTGATTTACTATTGGTGACCAAATGCAAGAAAAGCCTCAAATGGGGGGTTTCCTCTTGCTAGCAAACTTCTCCAAATTGGTAAGAATCTGAGAAAAATAAATAACAACAACAAGAAAACCTCATTTAAAACCCATTGCAATTTGTTTGAGGGAAAATGGAGCTAAAATAGAATTTCTAGGGATTTTTGAAGATGGAGGCTCACCTCTTCCAAAACTTGAGAAATTCTAAGGAGGCTAGCCATAAAGGAGGAGATTATTTATAGGGGGATTCCCAAGGCTAGTGTTGGCTGGCCACTAATGGGTTAGGGTTAGGTTGGGGATAAAGGATTGGGCTTAGTCATTCATCAATGGTTCAAATCATAAGTCATGACTTGTGTCTAAATGCCTTCTATTCTAACTTGGGTTTAAATGACTAAACCATAGGTTAACTCTAGTCTAACTAGGGTTACATGACCTAACCAAGTCCAAACAAAACTAGGATTAGCTTCTAGGTTAGCCTACCAAGGTCATTGCTAGTCAAAGTCAACCTAGTCAACCCTCATTCAAACAATTCCAAAATAAATTCTAAAAATTCCCATAAATTCAAATAAATTATAATAAAATCAAATAACCCCAAAAATGACAAAAATATCCTAAACTAGAAATGATAAACACAATATCCTAATCACTAGGCTAGGCTCTAGGTTAACCAGTCTCCAAGGTTTCACTAGCAAAACACCAAAATCACAAGTCATGAATTTAAATAGTTTAAAAATAATTAAAAATCACTAAAAATCATAATATGAAATAAATATCAATAAATAATAATTATAATTACAAAATTTTAAAATTACCCTCTTCTGGAAGACTGGGTGTTACAATCCTACCCACCTTATAAAAATTTCGTCCTCGAAATTTAAGGTGATCGCACCCCTTCTAGGTTAAGCCCCCAGCAATCATAGTCTCAGATACCTATTTAAATCATACAGTTGAAAAGTGTAACCTATGGGGTCATGGCATGCAATATCAGTCTGGGGTCTCATCTAGTTACACCAATCATGCTACAGTACTAGGCAATCACAAGGTATCAAAACATACAAGCAAGGAATGCGTCAATATTCTCAAAAAGGAATACTAAGGTTAGGTCAAAACTCACCTCCAGCTAGGTCTGAGAACTAGAACTCCCTCCTGGAAGCAGGGCCCTGGTTGGGGCAGGTATATCAGGGCAGTGCTGCACCCAGTGTGCAGCTGAACCACAGAATAGGCACAATCCTAGTCTCTTTCTACAGTTGTTTCACTTGTGTCCAGACTTCTTGCAGTAGGCACAGATAGGCTCTGGCTCAGCTGGCCTCTGCTGGACAGGAGACTGGGCTGGGTATGATGATATAGGCTGGATATATGGGTACTCCTCAAACTCTGGGTAGGACTGGGTGCTGCTCCTCGCCCTCTTGGAGCTAGGCTCTCCTCCTGGAAGCACAGAGTTCCACAGACATAGCAACCTCTAGATTTGCTCCCTCATGGCCTCCTCATGAACTCTCTGTGACTCCATCAACCTTTCTTGGAAAAATCCAAACACCTGGGTTGCGCCAAGTAACAAACCTCCGGGTGGTACAGTATGGAGTACAAAGGGTAGGAAAGGGCTCTCGGTCTCAGGCAAATCCGCAGCTCTCTCCTGAACGACAGGAGATGAAGGAAGACTCTCTGGCGAGGCTACCATCATCTCCTCAATGGCAGGAGGTACCACCACCCCCTGATCAGATAGAGGGATCACTACCTCCTGAACAGTAGGAGGTGGAAGCACACTCTCAGTAGCTGCAGCTGCTCTCAGGCGACGGGCTCGGGTCATGGGTGCCATACTGGAAAGGATAAAGAAAACAACAATCATCAAGGCTGTAAGACAGTCTACCATCCTATCTGAAAACTGGTAATTATCAAAATAAAATAAGTTAACTACTAATCATCTATAAAGGGGTACTATTTAAGAAAATAAGAACCAAGAGTTTAAGGAACGAAAGTCAATAGCATTGAAATCCAAATCACGATATATATGGAGAATGTGTTAAAAAGGGAAAAGCTAGCATTATGTAAGGGTTATGTGGTTTGTGTGAAATATACATGAAAGTGTATAGGAGGATTTGTGTCTCAACTATAGCTATCAAGTTACACTATTCATGACATATTTGTTAAGCGGTCTACAAGGCACAAGCTATTTACTCATAACATGCATGGCTAACCATATATATATAAGTATACCTATATGTATAGAGAGGTAGAGATTTAATTGCATCTACACACATTATAACATGTATACAGAACTATATATATATATATCTATATAGCTATATGAACATAACATAGAGATGAAGGGTTAGGTTTTCATGGCAGTTGCGAACGTTAGTGTAGAGTGTCAAGTGTACATGGGTTAAAACTTAAAATAAAGGGTTCAATTATTCAGTTTAGCTCAACATTACATATTAAATCTGAAATTGAACTACATATATGTAAGCAATAAAAAAAATGTTAACATGCATTCAGTTTTCAAAATTTTGGAGAAATTTTAACATAAAAAAAAAACTATCTCAAAGTTTACCACAACCTAACATGTAAGAGTATGAAACTAACATTATACACCTACACACAACCAGGTATACAGCTCAAACATTACTATTAAAGAAAACTTCATATTGACTAATCACTTAGAATTCAGACTTAAAGGATTAATATGCACACAGTCTCAGATTTGACAAGTTTAACACAAACTCAACCAATCTCAACCAATTTTCTTTAAGACTTGAAACCCTGCATGTAACATACATGTGCAGTGATGTAAACAACAACTAATAACATAAAATTTAAATTAAAATTACGAATTTAATCTGGAAAACAGAGAACTAGACACTATTACTGTCCTATATTAGAATTATTGGGATTTGAGAAATTAACATCAACATATTAATATGCATTTAGATAGGTTGGTGATCAAGTGTAACATGCATACGTGTCAGGCAAGCATCTGTGTCCACTATATATATATATATATATATATATATATATATATATATATATATATATATATATATATATATATATATATTAAGGTAATACAAGAAATAATGGCAAGAAAAAAAAATAATGATAAATCTGTTATGCTTATCTGTTTAAAAGAAGGAACCATTTGAAACCAGAGTTACAATATCAAATCTAAGTCAATATCCAGCAAGATCATTGATTCATTGTATTAGAAAGAATTTTATAGCAAGAAGTTACACTAGATTTATAATAACAACTAAGCTACTCCTACACCTAAGTTATTTGATGATGGGGTACAATTTATACAACAAAATGGTACGATAGAGATGATATGTTTAAAAACCTTCTCAAGATACAATCTGATAATTATATGCGTCTGTCCAAAATCATGTTACTCAGAGTCCTCGTCATGCCAGTAAGCAAGGCTGCGAATAAACGATAGATTCCATAACTGGGGCATGTACCTCTACAATCATGTCGTCTGGAAATCTCGCTATGCCGACTAGTATAGCTGCGAGAAATTCCAAATCTCATAACCAAGATACGTATATCCGAAGCCAGGTCTCCATGTTTCTGCCACGCCAGCTAATATAGCTGCGATAAAATATAGGTTCCATAATCAAGTAGACGTTTCACCATCCCTGTATTCCCGTCAATATGTGTTATCAGAAAATATCGTAACTCAGGCCTTAAAAATTTATCTCGATAGAAAAATCAAAATCAACAACGATCCAACAAAATCAAATTCAATAATCAAGGAGTGAGAGCAACAAAACAAGGGAAATGGTTCAAATTGAAGTTTAAATAAGATTCTCAAGGGTCGTCCCAGGAATCTCTCAAGGAATCCTAACTATGATTGAGTACCTTCAAAATATATATCCTAATCCTACTGCAGGCTGTAGTGATACTCTAGTTCGAATACCACTACATAAAATCGACCTGCATGGGCCACCACTAAAAACGTATCACGATCTGCACCTACTGTGAGGGTACGAGAACGTAACATCGCCCAGCCTACGCCGCAGTATCGGCGGTAGAACGCTGTCCTAGGTCACAACATCTAACAATAATATACTAAGCAGTTTATACTCCCCGAACGGGGTGACATGATAGAAGTAAACTCAATCACAACTAAGGAAGAAGAAGCACGATATGATATAGAACTCAAGGAAGTACAGATGATAAAATAGTCTAAGACAACATCTCAGCAGATATCCAGAGTACAAGGTCTCAGCTACTGAATATGAAAGAATATACAACCCAGATCTCAAAGACAGAAATAAAGTCTAACTACTAGTCTCAAGACAACATAAGTAAGATAAAGCCTAACTAAGCTAGTCTAGGCAGTAGGGTAAAGTCGTCAGCTAGAGCTGTCCTACAAAAGATATCCGCACAGGCCTCCTCCTCGTCCTCTGTAATATTTTCAACAGGTCCAGTCAGGACAAGAGCGAGCACAATACATCTCAACAGTTCATAGCAGGTTAGAAAATATAATCATGCAGCAAAGTAAGATATAGAAACTGACGAAATGCAGTATGTAAACAGAGAGAGAGTGAACTGTAATAGAAATATCTACTATAAGTAAAGAACTAACAGTGGCTAGTGAGTCAGAGTATAATATAGACATGTAAATGGCATAGGAGATTCTGATGCTACACTATGGAAAGATTCTGATGCTACACTACTTGGATATTATTCACATGTCTACTTCTACTCCCCCGTACCCCCAATTAATACACAAGAATCCAACCAGGTTATGTTATGATTCCATGTAACAGCCCCCGAAGGGTGGTAAGCCCTCGAAGGGTGGTAAGCCCCCGAAGGGTGGTAAGCCCTCGAAGGGTGGTACATAGTAGTCCCATAAATGGGGATTCTAGAAAACCCAATAAATGGGATAAGGATTCAAAGAAAACTCTGTGATCATAAGAGTATATGTCACAAGTGATCAAAGAACCAAAGAAGCATAGTGATACGCCATGTAAGTGAAACGCACAAAACATAGAGTATCCGATGCTCCCTGAAGGGATAATATCTCAAGAAGGGATCCATATAGTACTAATCCGTGTGACCAACGTGACAATATCAAGTAAAGTAATTTAATACCAAAAAATAATTCTAAGCAGGATATGAAATGATCAGAGAATGTACTCGCCTGTATCTGAGTGTCCGGATGAAATGTACTGTCCGAGGAGAGGTGTCTGGCTCCTAATCAGAACAGCACATGTCACAACAAGTCTAAAATGATATAATGAAGTCCTACTATGCATTCTACATGATTCTAGGTCAATCTAGGCCAAACTCAACTCTTGGTCAACTCTGGTCAACTCTAGAAGTCAAACTAGGTCAACTATGGTCAAACTAAGTCAAACTAGTCTATACCAGTCTAACTAGTCTATTCTAAGTCTAACAAGACTACACAAGTCTAATCTAGGCCCTAAACTGACACACAGATAGGCCATAGGCTAAGTGACTAGGCAATAGGCTAATTAGGCAATACCATGCCTAATGAACCAACCAAACCATAACATTACACACATGACAATATGTCTATACTTAATACACACATAGATATAACTATATAATCTAATATAGGAATACACATATTGCATCTCATATATATATTTATACAATCTAAAATAGAAGTACACCTAAACATACATACACATATTATCTATATATACACATTAGACAAATATATACATGTACATATATATTGGGATAGGAAGGGAATGTGGTGTACATGTATGTGTGTTAGTGAAGGCTAGAGGGTTCAATGTGTGTGTGGAGCAAGTGTGAGAATTCCTGGAAACAGGAAACAGTGGCATGTGTGTGTGTGAGTCTTGAAGGTGTGAGGGTCACAAAGTGTCAAGTATGCATGAGTGTTGGAAAGACATGTGTGTGTGAGTGGAGTGAGTGATACATGTATGCTAGTGTGTGTGTGTGAGTGAAGTGAGGCATGTATGAAAATACAAGAGTGTGTGTGTGTATAGTGAGAGTGTGTGTGATATGTATGTGGTGTCTCATAGAGTGTGTGTGAGAGATTTCAAGAGGGTGTGATAGCTTGTGTGTGGGTGTGTAACAGTTAAGTGAGGGTGTGTGGATAATATGTGTGAAAACTGAACAATGAACAAAAGGCAATCAAGGAGTGAGCTTGTGTGTGTAAACTAAAACAGTGTGCAGGAAAACTCAGTTCAGTCCCACATAACCCAATCTCAGGTTTCACATAGAAGAACCCCCTTCTAAAATCAGTCCATACAAACTCAGATTTAATATGTTGAATCAAAACAGTTCAAACAAACTCATATTAATACATAAAAATCATTTAAACAGTCCCCAATTTTCATTCCCAGATTTCGAATCACACAACCACCAAATCAGCCCCAAATCATATCAAATTTGACACATACTTAGAAATCATATAGGTGTACATATTAGAGGTTTAAACTACACTATTTAATAGTATACAATGGTTAAAAATGAAGACAAAAATTGAATTTAACATCTGGACAGAAAAGTGAGAAAATACTGATATTAAGTATCAGGACAATTTGGGAATCTGAGAAATGAGCATTGAAAACAAGTTAAAACGCAAAATCAGTGGTTGGTAATGTGAATATACATCGTATACATGTCATGTGATGAGTTTGTGTCCACCCAAGTGGACACAAACGTGTCCAATCCATTTAAAACCGAAATCAGAAAACTGGACACATGCAGTATACAATCATCGTGCACGTGTACACAGTGTCCGTGCAAACGACATGATGTGACACAGACCACGTGGTCGTGTCCAAGTGTCAACCACGACTAGGGCTAGGGCTAGGACACCCTGCCACGTGTCCACGATACGCGTGTGTGTGATACGACACGCGTATCAGTGCTCAAAAGTGACAGCCGACTGTGCAGTGCATTCCCCGTACGCACGTTCGTACGTGTCCGACACGACACGAGAGGCCGTGCAACTTGACACACGTGATGATAGACACTGCCCCTCGGTGTATGTCAATTGTCAAGTGTCTACGTGTCGTGTCCGCGTCGTAAAAGCACCCGTGCAGCAGGACATGAACAGTGCCCGTGCACGCGCGCTTGCAACCGCGTGTCCACGTGTCTGTGTCGACTCGACCCGACACTAATACATGCTCAGTGCAATAGAAAACCATAAGCGAGGTCAAAACCCTAATTCCTATTCAAATAGTTTCCTAAAAACAGGTCGAAATGTCCTTTGGAACATTTCATCAAACACCTAGGTCTATAGGCTGATACGTGTCCATTTAGGACACGAAATGGACACAAAACCTAGGTCTAGGCATACCTACAGTTAGGGTAGACCTAGGGCTTTCCAAATATGCAAAGAAACTAGAAATTTAATGGAGTTTACATTGATTTACCTATTGGTGACCAAATACAAGAAAAGCCTCAAATGGGGGGTTTCCTCTTGCTAGCAAACTTCTCCAAATTGGTAAGAATCTGAGAAAAAATAAATAACAACAACAAGAACACCTCATTTAAAACCCATTGCAATTTGTTTGAGGGAAAATGGAGCTAAAATGAAATTTTTAAGGATTTTTGAAGATGGAGGCTCACCTCTTCCAAAACTTGAGAAATTCTAAGGAAGCTAGCCCTAAAGGAGGAGATTATTTATAGGGGGGATTCCCAAGGCTAGTGTTGGCTGGCCACTAATGGGTTAGGGTTAGGTTGGGGCTAAAGGATTGGGCTTAGTCATTAATCAATGGTTCAAAACACAAGTCATGACTTGTTTCTAAATGCCTTCTATTCTAACTTGGGTTTAAATAACTAAACCATAGGTTAACTCTAGTCTAACTAGGGTTACATGACCTAACCAAGTCCAAACACAACTAGGATTAGCTTCTAGGTTAGCCTACTAAGGTCATTGCTAGTCAAAGTCAACCTAGTCAACCCTCATTCAAACAATTCCAAAATAAATTCTAAAAATTCCCATAAATTCAAATAAATTATAATAAAATAAAATAACCCCAAAAATGATAAAAATACCCTCAACTAGAAATGATAAACACAATACCCTAATCACTAGGCTAGGCTCTAGGTCAACCAGTCTCCAAGGTTTCACTAGCAAAATACCAAAATCACAAGTCATAAATTTAAATAGTTTAAAAATAATTAAAAATCACTAAAAATCAAAATATGAAATAAATATCCATAAATAATAATTATAATTATAAAATTTCAAAATTACCCTCTTCAAAATTCCAAAATTACCCCGATGTGCGCGCACCACGATTTGTGTACGGCTTCGGTTTTCGTGCAACCACCGTCTACGTGTTTCCTTGGGCAGCGGGACGCTTCGATCCCCGTGCTGCCTCGAGCACCGTGCCACCTCGGTTTGTGCACCGCCTCGTTTTCCATACTTCGGCCTTTGTGCCTATCTTGATTCTCGTGTCGCATCGATCCACGTACACGTATCGATTTGCGTGTCACCTCGGTTTGCGTGCCGCATCAATTTATGTGCTCGCCTTGACTTGCGTGTCGCGTGATTCGTGGACCATTCTGATATTCGTGATTTTCTCGATCTACGTACACGTCTCGATTTACGTGCACGTGTTTCCCGTTTATCTCGATTTTCGTGCCATCTCTATTCTCATGCGCGTCTCGATATATGTGCACGTCTCGGTTTACGTGTCAGAATCGATCCGCGTACCTCGGTTTTCGTGCCCGATCCCTGCACTGCTTGCGGGACCCACACGGTATAGCCTTCTGCCATCTCTTGTGATTATTCTATTATTTTATTATTTTGTGCTGATGACTACTTATTGTGTGTTCTGAGGATCTCGATTGGCGTGCTAGCTTGGATCGCAACTGCCGAAGACTTGCTTACCTAGCCGAGCCCCCTAGGCAAGTATCCTTTGCTCATCGGTGGCTCTTACCATCTCTTCTGGATTTTATTGTATTTAATTTATTGTAAATTATATAACCATGAGTAGTGTAGCGTAGCAGTAGAACTGCCTTGATAACCTAGACTAGCTTGGTCCGATACTGGGATAGACCGTATCGGATGACTCGGATGGGTCATCCACACCTCCGAGGACACGAGCACGACTCACTTGTACGGATTGTCCCTATATGTCCTGTGTCTGACTCGCGGTCGGGTAACGGCTTTGGCTAACTTTACTTATGGCGGTGATTGTGCTTGGGTTAGGGATTTATGAACATGTGTTGTGGTGCGCCCTGCGAGACAGCTATTTTATTATTATGCATGTTGTCTTGGCGCCCAGTACGTATTGTAGCGCTGCTGGAGGCCGGGACTTAGTGGTCTCAGGTTCGAGTGGTTTCCAGTACGCATCGTAGTGCTACTGGAGGCCGAGACTTAGTGTTCTCGGCTATCGATTTGTTCCCAGTACGTATCGTAGTGCTGCTGGTAGCTGAGACTTAGTGTTCTCAGCCTGCGATTCTGCGATTTTGTGGTGGGTTGCACCGAGTGGTTTTTAGCCCCTATTCGTAGGGTGCTCCCATCCAGATTACAAAGGAGACTCTACCGAATTTTTCCAGAATTCTCGATTGGGAATTTGGTTCGAAGGATTGGGCAGAACTATTTCTTTGGTTTGCGGGACTGAACTCATGCATGTTCTTCTTGGTATAGCATCCTTGATCTCATTTGTCTGTTAGGTAGACTCCCGACTAGATTAGTCGCCTAGCGTCTTGACCTGTCTTGTCTGCCGGATTGTGTAAGGAGAGCAGTTCTACTCGGATAAAGGTCTGCAACCCTGGTCCTTATTTGGTTTAAGGGTTGTGGATCTGATCCAGAGTGGTTCACACAATCCTTGCCTTTTTGACGGTATCACCCATGGGACTCTTGACCTGTGACCCTTCTTTTTTAGATGGTGTTCTAGTTTAGTTGTTATCCCATTATCTGTCCTGTCCGCCGGATTGTGTAAGGAGAGTGGTTCTACTCGGGTGAAGGTCTGCAACCCTGGTCCTTGTTTGGTTTAAGGGTTGTGGATCTGATCCAGAGTGGTTCACACAATCCTTGCCATCTTTCAACGGTGTTGATTAGTATTGACCCATGTGTTGGGATTATGATCTGATTCGAGGATTGACTATGAGGGGATATGATATTGAGATAGTGATAATGGTAGACTAAGTAGATTCTTAGATAGTGTTGCTAGTTCTTTGGTGATGTTTTAATTTGATCAGATATGTCTTCTAGGACTTTTGGATTTTGGATACTGGTGCGAGTGTCTCGCGGAACGAGGAGAATATCGAGGGTATTATTATATGATTTTTACTCGACTTCCTAATTGCCCAAAACCTGGTACCTTTGTGCATTCCGGTAGTTGGAGAACCTGGTTTGATTGCTGTGTCTTGGTAGTTGAGGGGCTTATTTTCTAGTGGCTTGTGATCATTGACTTGAAGGATTCTTGTGAGTCAGAGGGCCTATCATTGTTAGAGGGATGAGCTTGGTATTTGGTGGTTGTCTTTATTGACGTGATATTCACTCCATCATGGATGGGAGACTCTTGCTAGATTGATCTGGTGGATGGACCGACTTGATGATTGGAGCTGTAGGCTCCCATATAAGTTTGAGATGATATTGTGGTAGAGGTTCTGATCTTGTACTTGACCTGATATCTATGCCACGATGTGGGAAGATGATTTCATGTGACTGACAGATTTGTCCTTGTTCCTGACCTGACTACTTGTATCCGTGCTATAAGTCCAGCTTACCCTTTGAGGTACTGGCCCTGACCTTGCACTGTGGTGCCCCTTGTCTGTTGGCACTTTGAGGTGCTACTTCCATGATTATATGGCATTGCGACGTCATCTTGATATTCTAGCTATATTATATGATTACCTGTACGGGTATCTGGTAGTTGGCCTATAGTCCTAGCGTGGTTAGGATTGCTTGCTTGCTTGTTGCATAACACTAAGGATGGATCACAACTGGGACTATAGGTGCCGAGGTTGATTCTTACTTAGCATTCTCGTACTGAGGTACGACATCTAGGAGGATGATCATGTGACCACGGCATGTGATTCCGGATATATGTATGGTTAATCTAGGCAACTTAAACTGGTAGAAGCATTGGGAGGGAACGGAATCCCGAGATCGTGCATTAACAGCCTTATCCCAGACATTAGTCATGACCTGCAGGCTGGCCGCCATGGATATTGTTACCATTCGTACTAGTGGATGGCAATATCTGGCTACTTATGTACTATACATTATATACATGGCATGCTCGGCATGGTGGCCTTACGAGGGACCGGTGGTGACATGCAGAGCCCGGTGGTCTTGTGAGGGACCGGTGCTCATCTAGTCTTGATATACTTGGCCCCGCTAGCCCTGCTGGGACGGCACGATCTGAGGATTCCTATATTGCATTGTTGGGGTAACCCAACCTCCACATAGACAGCCGTAGGCATTTGAGTGGCCGCTTATTTATATAATTGTTTGGCTTGTTGCTTGCTAAGCTGGCTGGCACGTAACGCTGTCTCGGTGCAGTAATTCATTTCCTTGTTCTTGTTTGATGTAGGGATGGGTTACTGTTCCGATGACAGACTACGAGTTCCAGTTGGCAATGCAAGCATTAGTGGATGTTAGGTTGACTGTGATGATTGTTGGTTACTTACGTATTAGTAGTTGGATTGCTGCTTTATATTCTGTAATCGTGCGTTGGTACCGCACGATCCTTTACCCTCATTACTGCTGTTCATGCGTGTTATTCCTGTTATACATTTTATCCTGCTGGTTATTTTCGCCCGTCCTTGAGCCTTCCTTTCTGGTACTTGCTACGGTTGGCCTGACCAACCCTGGATTATTTTCAGATTGCCTGAGACCGACCCTGTGGATCTTCCAGACTCGACTTGGAGGATGTGCTTCAGTTCCCGACCATGCTAGGAACTGTGGGAAGGTATACTAGTCTATATTATTATTCTGTACTGTAGATTCCCGATTTTCATATGAGTATTCCCTGCTTTCCATATGATTATCTCTCTTAATATTTTTTTATTGTGATTTGCCTGTGGACATGAGATCGGATTTAGGCCATAGATTGATTGCATGCTAGGATACCCAGCAAGACTTGACAGCCGTCATCGCCGTATAGCGTATTCGTACCTTATACGGTGTAGCTGGCCTACGTTCGCCCCTGTATTCCGGTACTGGGGCGTGACATGGTTTTAGTGGTAGCCCATACAGGTCTCGTTTTGAGATTTTATTGGGTATCACATGATCATTGATCTCAGTCCACAATTCCTTGGGATTCTAACTTGCTACACTTGCCCTTCGCTCCCTTGATCTTGCAAACTGGTCCTTTTCTCTACTTGGACCTATCTTGCTTGGCCAGGTCTTATTCGTTGTTATCTACCTCTGATCCTTGTTTGATGGATATGATCCTATAGTTGGTCATGTCGATCACCTTATTTGATGAGATGTTATCTTCATCATTTGGGCTACATGATTATTTATCTTGGGTTCTGTACTCTCTATCGGTGTTTCGCCTTGTTTGATTTCCTGTTATCCATTTCGTGCGTTGACTTCGTGTTGACTTAGTATCATTATCGTCCTCTTCGAGCGTTGGCTGGATTGCTGCAGAATGAAGATTTCATCAGGACTCTGAGATTGGATATTTTAACATTTGTTGAGTATCCGAGGGATATTCTTGTATCGTTTTGGCTTCCTTGATTTTGGACAGTTCCGCACTCATGATTATCTGTTTCAGATATTATTTTTATAGATACACTTGCTATACATTATATTTTGATATGGATCCTTGGTTTGGAGTATTTTCCTATGGATATGGAGTATTTTTCTAAAAAAGCTATCTTGTGGTTATTATTAAAGATATTTTTGGATGTGTGTTGTGATTCACCTGGATTTTGGATTTTGATTGTTTTTCTAGGACTCTCGTTATATTGTTAGAGATTTTTGTGATTTTAGTGATTTGGATATGTGAGTTATGGATTTGATTCGTTTTTGGGCATTTGTCGCGAGTACCGGGTGACCCTAGTATACCTTGACGGCGTGGTAACGAAAGTTGCAGCCGCTCGATTATAGCGTCATGGTAAATTTTTTGCAGCCATTCCGGATGGCGTGGCAAAGAATGACCATGGCATACATTTTTCGGATATTAGGAAACTATGGTCATTGGTTCGAGACAGATATCCTGTATTTTATGATTTTATGCGAATTTATTATTTTTCTTTATGCAGTTGGGATTTTACGTTTTCTGACATTGTTTTCGACATTCTATACTTGTTTTGATTTATGGGGTTATTTCGTGTATGCGAGACCTTGATTTTCGAGATTCTTTCGATGTTTTGGATTTACCTTACGAGTTCATTTATTTAGCTAGACCTTGTTCCCTTTGATGTTTTCATATTGAGATTTTGTTCGTTTCTTATTGTATTACTTTATTTCTGTAAGGTGGGTAGAGTTTTCATGGCCGATGTATATGTACTAGTTTTGAAAACCCTACTTTTATAATTTTGAAATTTCGAGGACGAAATTTTTGTAAGGTGGGTAGGATGTAATGTTCCTATTTTAAAATACGTATATGACCGTATTATTGTATTACGAGGATTTTAAAATTTGGTATTGTTAAAATTTTATTATTAAATTATTGGAGGTGAATTTTTCCTATTATTATTAATGTTATTATTAATTTTATTGTTCCAAATCTACCCACCTAAAATATCTAACCTAACCCCCTCTCTCCTCACTCAAATCACCCCTCACATCACTCACCTACTCCCTCTCTCCTCCCTCACCTTTCCCACTCTCACACTCTTCTTCTCTCCTCCCTCTCTGTCGGCTGGAGAAGCCAACCCCCCATCTCTCTTATTTTCTCTCGCTCACTCTCTCTCCCTCTCACTGCTCTCATCTCCCTCTTCTCTCTCCCTGCTCTCTTCCTCTGCCTCACTGGAAGAGCTCCCCAGCCCCCTCTCTCCCGGCCTCCCTCTCCTTCCCGACCTCCTTCCCGACCCGATCTCCGGCGACCAGCCCCATGGCCGCCGCCCTCCACTGCGGCCACCACTACAACCCCCTTTCTCTGCCTCCTCCTTCCACCATCCGCCATGGCCGCCCCCTTCTTCGCGGCCACCGCCATCAGCCTCCACCGCCACCATCACTGCTCCGACCACCATCATCATCGTCCCCATCACTCTCAGCCGCGGCCACCACCACTTCCTTCCCTCTTCCGCTGGCCGAGCCCCATGGCCGCCGGAGCTCCTGCCGCCGTTGCTCTCCTCCGCCGGAGCCCGACCTGACCCTGGCCGAGCCGCCTTGCGCCCGCCGGTGAGGTTCCCGAGCTCCCCTCTCCCACTTTTTCTCGTTTTGTACGCTGCCTCGTCGAGCGTGCCATCTCGAGCAGTGCACTCTCGTACAGCGAGCCCTCGTCCTCTATGCATTTCCTCGGGTTGCGTTCTCCGATGTGCGTGCACCTCGATTTGTGTACGGCTTCAATTTTCGTACAACCTCGGTCTACGTGTTGCCTTAGGCAGCGGGACTCCTCGAGCCCCGCGCTGCCTCGGGCACCGTGCCACCGCGGTTTGCGCACTGTCTCATTTTTCGTGCCTCGGCCTTTGTGCCTATCTTGATTCTCGTGTCGCATCGATCCACGTACATACATCGATTTGTGTGTCGCCTCGGTTTGCATGCTGCATCGATTTACGTGCTCGCCTCGACTTGCGTGTCGCATGATTCGTGGACCATTCTGATATTCGTGATTTTCTCGATCTACGTGCACGTCTCGATTTACATGCACGTGTTTCCAGTTCATCTCGATATTCGTGCTATCTCGATTCTCGTGCGCATCTCGATATACGTGCACGTCTCGGTTTACGTGTCAGTATCGATCCGCGTACCTCGGTTTCCGTACCCGATCCCTGTACTGCTTGCGGGACCCACACGGTATAGCCTTCTGCCATCTCTTGTGATTATTCTATTATTTTATTATTTGGTGCTGATGACTACTTATTGTGTGTTCTGAGGATTTCGATTGGCGTGCTAGCTTGGATCGCGACTGCCGAAGACTAGCTTACCTAGCCGAGCCCCCTAGGCAAGTATCCTTTGCTCATCGGCGGCTCTTGCCATCTCTCCTGGATTTTATTGTATTTAATTTATTGTAAATTATATAACCATGAGTAGTGTAGCGTAGCAGTAGAACTGCCTTGATAACCTAGACTAGCTTGGTCCGATACTGGGATAGACCGTATCGGACGACTCGGATGGGTCATCCACACCTCCGAGGATACGAGCACGACTCACTTGTACGGATTGTCCCCATATGTCTCGTGTCCCACTCGCGGTCGGGTAACGGCTTTGGCTAACTTTACTTGTGGCGGTGATTGTGCTTGGGTTAGGGATTTATGAACATGTGTTGTGGTGCGCCCTGCGAGGCGGTTATTTTATTATTATGCATGTTGGCTTGGCATCCAGTACGCATTGTAGCGCTGCTGGAGGCCAGGACTTAGTGGTCTCGGGTTCGAGTGGTTTCCAGTACGCATCGTAGTGCTACTGGAGGCCGAGACTTAGTGTTCTCGGCTATCGATTTGTTTCCAGTACGCATCGTAGTACTGCTGGTAGCTTAGTCTTAGTGTTCTCAGCCCGCGATTCTGCGATTCTGTGGCGGGTTGCGCCGAGTGGTTTTTAGCCCCTATTCGTAGGGTGCTCCCATCCAGATTACAAAGGAGACTCTGCCGGATTTTTGCAGAATTCCCGGTTGGGAATTTTGTTCGAATGATTGGGCAGAACCATTCCTTTAGTTTGCGGGACTGAACTCATGCATGTTCTTCTTGGTATAACATCCCTGATCTCATTTGCCTGCTAGGTAGACTTCCGACTAGATTAGTCGCCTAGCGTCTTGACCTGTCTTGTCTGCCGGATTGTGTAAGGAGAGCGGTTCTACTCGGGTGAAGGTCTGCAACCCTAGTCCTTGTTTGGTTTAAGGGTTGTGGATCTGATCCAGAGTGGTTCATGCAATCCTTGCCTTTTTGACGGTATCACCCATGGGACTCTTGACCTGTGACCCTTCTTTTTAGATGGTGTTCTATTTTAGTTGTTATCCCATTATCTGTCCTGTCCGCCGGATTGTGTAAGGAGAGCGGTTCTACTCGGGTGAAGGTCTGCAACCCTGGTCCTTGTTTGGTTTAAGGGTTGTGGATCTGATCCAGAGTGGTTCACACAATCCTTGCCATCTTCCGACGGCGTTGATTAGTGTTGACCCATGTGTTGGGATTATGATCTGATTCGAGGATTGACTATGAGGGGATATGATATTGAGATTGTGATAATGGTAGACTAAGTGGATTCTTAGATAGTGTTGCTAGTTCTTTGGTGATGTTCTAATTTGATCAGATATGTCTTCGAGGACTTTTGGATTTTGGATACTGGTGCGAGTGTCTCGCGGAACGAGGAAAATATCGAGGGTATTATTATATGATTTTTACTCGACTTCCCAAACGCCCAAAACCTGGTACCTTTGTGTATTCCGGTAGTTGGAGAACCTGGTTTGATTGATGTGTCTTGGTAGTTGAGGGGCTTGTTTTCTAGTGGCTTGTGATCATTGACTTGGAGGATTCTTGTGAGTCAGAGGGCCTAGCATTGTTAGGAGGATGAGCTTGGTATTTGGTGGTTGTCTTTATTGACGTGATATTCACTCCATCATGGATGGGAGACTCTTGCTAGATTGATCTGGTGGATGGACCGACTTGATGATTGGAGCTGTAGGCTCCCATATAAGTTTGAGATGATATTGTGGTAGAGGTTCTGATCTTGTACTTGACCTGATATCCATGCCACGATGTGGGCAGATGATTTCATGTGACTGACAGATTTGTCCTTGTTCCTGACCTGACTACTTGTATCCGTGCTATAAGTCCAGCTTACCCTTTGAGGTACTGGCCCTGACCTTGCACTGCGGTGCCCCTTGTCTATTGGCACTTTGAGGTGCTACTTCCATGATTATATGGCATTACGATGCCATCTTGATATTCTAGCTATATTATATGATTACCTGCACGGGTATCTGGTAGTTGGCCTATAGTCTTAGCGTGGTTAGGATTGCTTGCTTGCTTGTTGCATAACACTAAGGATGGATCACAACTGGGACTATAGGTGCCGAGGTTGATTCTTACTTAGCGTTCTCGTACTGAGGTACGATATCTAGAAGGATGATCATGTGACCATGGCATGTGATTCCGAATAAATATATGGTTAATCTAGGCAACTTAAACTGGTAGAAGCATTGGGGGAACGGAATCCCGAGATCGTGCATTACCAGCCTTATCCCAGACATTAGTCATGACCTGCAGGCTGGCCGCCACGGATATTATTACCATTCATACTAGTGGATGGCAATATCCGGCTACTTATGTACTATACATTATATACATGGCATGCTCGACACGGTGGCCTTACGAGGGACCGGTGGTGACATGCAGAGCCTAGCGGTCCTGCGAGGGACCGGTGCTCATCTAGTCTTAATATACTTGGCCCCGCTAGCCCTGCTGGGATGGCACGATCTGAGGATTCCTATATTGCATTGTTGGGGTAACCCAACCTTAACATAGACAGCCGTAGGCATTTGAGTGGCCGCTTATTTAAATAATTGTTTGGCTTGTTGCTTGCTAAGCTGGCTGGCACGTAACGCTGTCCCGGCGCAGTAATTCATTCCCTTGTTCTTGTTTGATGTAGGGATGGGTTACTGTTCCGATGACAGACTAAGAGTTCCAGTTGGCAATACAAGCATTAGTGGATGTTAGGATGACTGTGATGATTGTTGGTTACTTACGTATTGGTAGTTGGATTGCTGCCTTATATTCTGTAATCGTGCGTTGGTACCGCACGATCCTTTACCCTCATTACTGCTGTTCATGTGTGTTATTCCTGTTATACATTTTATCCTGCTGGTTTTCTTCGCCCGTCCTTGAGCCTTCCTTTCTGGTACTTGCTACGGTTGGCCTGACCAACCCTGGATTGTTCCCAGATTGCCTGAGACCGACCCTGTGGATCTTCCAGACTCGACTTGGAGGATGTGCTTCAGTTCCCGACCATGCTAGGAACTGTGGGAAGGTATACTAGTCTAAATTATTATTCTGTACTGTAGATTCTCGATTTTCATATGAGTATTCCTTGCTTTCCATATGATTATCTCTCTTGATGTTGTTTCATTGTGATTTGCCTGTGGACATGAGATCGGATTTAGGCCATAGATTGATTGCATGCTAGGATACCCAGCAAGACTTGACAGCCGTCATCGCCGTATAGCGTATTCGTACCTTATACGGTATAGCTGGCCTACGTCCGCTCCCGTATTCTGGTACTGGGGCGTGATACATTCCCTCGAACGTAGCGCACCAGGGCGGTGGGACCGTTCGGCCTATGAGGGATTTCGTTTACGGTATTGTTGGTGGACTTCCTTTAGACGGGTAGCGACCTTCTGGTGAATGTGATAAGCCATTTGCTGCGATTATTTCGGTGGCCTCTGATGTTTGGTTAGCAACCGCACAGAGTTAACATCGTCTTATGTTTCGATTCGATAAATATAAGTCCATTCTAGCCCGGAAAGCTAGTGACCTTTTTATAGTTAAGGGCGATGGATTTGGAAGTACAAGGTATACGTATATCCTGCATGGATGGATCCGAATAGAGGGCACTTATAACATGATATGGAAAACGGATAGGCATATTCACCTTGCGTCGGTGCAAGGGCGAGTGCGTCGATATTGGTAAGTTGCGCCACGAAACAAATACGAGATTTTTTGCCTGTTTACTTATGTGAATTGAATAACATGCGTGCCATGATTTATAGTCTTCGAATATGCCATGAACTCATCCTAAGGAGAACATAGAAAGAGAACTAAATTGTATGTTTGCTTGAATCAATACAATACTAAATGTCGGTTTGTTAAGTGGATTTTTGATCAGTACAGCGAGGACGAAAGTACTAATCCTCCACTAGTTTGCTAGCTGGTTCAAGGATTGGTCTGCTCGCGGCGGAGCTTCGCTTGAACGCGTTGAGACTTGGAATACCGAAGCGTATAGAAGCGTGTGATCGTATTGACGCTCAGACTTGCAACATGATTGATGCAGCCGAGATATAGAAAGCATGATGTATGGAACGATAAAATCCTTTATGGACAAGAGAGAACCTGAGTGTTGTAGCCAATCTGGCATATATCGTTGGGCTATTTAAAGCCTTTGTAATCTCATTTCGAATATCAATAAAGAGAATTGTTTCGTATACTCTGTTTTCCTTTCGTTGTTAATGTTTAACTCAAAGATAACCATTTGAGAACTTGTCATCTTGCCTTGCACGAGCGTAACTCCGGGCTCGTGCGGCATCATGCCCCCTGCGAGGACGATGATTCGGGTGATTTCGGGTCGGGGCGTGACAGTAACAATCTTGTAAAATATTTTTACCTTATTTATTAGTGATTTTGGACCCCTAGGTCTTTCTTTCTCGGATTGAAAAGCGACGCTACCAATGTTGTAGTGTGGGCTTCGATGGGGGGGAATCTCGTCGTCTGCGATAGTAGGAAATGGCCGAAGGTGTATCATCCGGCGTGTGTCAATCGGGATGAGTCCTTCTTCCGATCGAAGGGACGATGGAACCGCGATTGGCATATATTTAGTATTTGTGAGCAAGCTTCCCATTCTATGTGCTATACTAGGCGGGTAAGAGATTAATTTCGTGCAGATTCTGACAATCCAGTCTATGAGAAGTCGGGATCGACTTACTTCTTATAGCAGAGTGAGTGATGGAGCGACCCAAAACAAACGAAGAGGGAATTGAGAGAGGGCCCATGAGAAATCGGCTGTTGCAGAGATCCAGTGAGGCTGAACCACAGAAGCGGGAGGAGTATTATGTTGACGAGAGACAAGGACCTGAGAAGGCGGGGAGACGGGCTATTTGATGGACAAAAGAATAGACAGAGTGATAAGCAAGTAGAGCCAACGGAGCCAAAATTGTCACGTCCCGCTCCCGTAGGAGCGATCGTCCTCGCTAAGACGTGATGCCGCACGGGCCTAGGTTGCGCCCGTGCAAGGCTATGTCTCAGAAACGGCCGATTTGAGCTAGGCCACAGAGTCGCACAGAGTGTCCCCATTTGCAGCGGAAAGTAAATGAACACAAGTTGAAGCGAATTCAGACTCTTTATTGATATTCAAGAAGTTACAAGCGGCGCTAGGCCAAGTTTACAAGTCTCTCAAGCTCTCTCTCTCTCTGAAACATAAAAGGCGTGCCAAGTGGCTTACAAGATGGAATGATTCATGGCGATGTTCCGATACATTATGTCCTGTATATGGTGCTCCAGCTCCTTGCAATGCTCCAAGGCTCCAGATATAGCTCCGCGCCTTAGCACGTTCTAGGGAAGCTCCGCATCCGATGACGTCTCCTGCATCCTGCAAGCAGACTGTGGGGTTATCAGTACATTGTTATGCACTGGTGGGGAGGCTAGCTCGCCCACAATGCTATCATTACCAAACACGTTCTATTTACTTTTGTGCACCGTCTATCATTCATTGTCTTTCTAATCTTGTCTTAGGATCATTTTTATGGCATATTTCATAGCCTATCTCGTGTTGCCAATTTCAAGTGTCGCATAGAAAATACATGCATGACTTACCCATACTTACCGTCCGGCCTTCCCTGTTCAATGCAAACCAAGTTAGTCAACAATTCATATATTTCAACTTAACATGATTCACGTAAACATTCAGTGCCAAGGGCGTGTTCCTGCCTTGGATTCTAACGCGTCGTAGGCGTATTTTCAAATTCATTTGCACGAAGTACTCCTTATAATTTGGTGCGTTATATTTCAAGCCTATTCATAAGGCGCTTCATTCAGTTAACTTTAGACTACTTTGATTTTAATGCAAGGACTTGCACGTGGATTGCCACCAGCAAAGTCTACCTAAATCTATATGCACCGGTCGCTGGCATGTCAGCCATTTTGGACATTTTCCCCTGTGGCATTCTTATCTATCAAGCGTGATGGCTGGTACACCTTGATAGACTATTGAATAACCGGCCCTACGTTTGGTTATGTGCCCAAGCCCGCACACCTGTCTGCCCGTAGGCCATGATTCCGCCTAGGCCGGCCACGAAAACGTCGTTCGTTGCCCTTGGAATCCCTTTTCACTCGTGCACGAGCCGTCCACGACCATTTCGTATTTTATTGTCATTTTAATTTAGCAGCTGTCTTTGAGCCATAGGCTAACCCTTAGCCATAATGCGTTATCGACCAGGTTGGCATCCGTGCAGCGCGGGTAGCGAGCCCCGTTGCACGTGTCCGTCACACCTGTCGGTAACCATTTTTTTTCCTTTCTTATCTTTCATTTATTCTTTCCTTTCTTTCCTTCTTTCACTTGTTCGTTCGTTCATTGATTCATTCACAAATTCATTCATTCATTCGTTGATTCATTCATTCACTTATTCATTCATTCTTTCATTCATACATTATGCAACTCCCCGTACGGGAGTCGCCTTGACGACCCTTCGGTCCCATAGTCTTTCAATGTTTTTATACTCTACTCGGAACGACTATGTTGATAGCCTTTCCATTTCGTTGTTGTAAACCATTCATTGTTTTATTGTTGAACGCATAAGGGACTTGAACGTAAGCTTGTGCCTTAGCACGAGCGTGGAGCGCGGTGCGAGAGTTCTCACATTTTTCCATGTTCTTTTTCATATTCTATACAAGCATATAAGATGGGATTATTCCCTTAGCTAGGTGCGTTGAGTCATTCATTTATTAGCATGCGCAGTGTTGACGCCTAGCGATTCTAGCAATAGTGTCCGTATTGTTATGTGTCTAGGCTAAGCAAAGACGGGTTCATCGGAGCCACCCACCTTAGCGATGTTCGTATCGGCCGAGCGATACTCCGAGCGCGCCTTTGAAAGTCTAAGTCTGTATTCATCTTGACGGGCCAATGTAAGCCTTGCATCGATTCTTCATCAGGTCGATGCCAACTCTTTGGGTCGACGGCTCGTTTGAGTCGTTGCACTTGCCGTTGGAATCGGCGTTCCGCTAGGGCGGAGCGGGTCATTACAAAAATAGGATTCTACCAGAGCGGAGAGAGAAAAGGAAGAAGCAAAGAGCACCTCTCATCGAACGACTTCTCAAAGATTGGATTGTGGTTCTAGCAATGAGATATGGTAATTGTTGACCCGGGAATAAACATAGGGTAGGTGGTGCCAGTGATCGCTCAGAAGGACAATCAGGATGTGAGAGCCATCACAGCTTCTGAAAGAGCAGCTTGGAAATGGCTAATTAGTTTAAGGTACTGACCAACTGAGAGGGAGGTAGCCCTTTTTCAGTGTTGTCGGAATAGGACCTGTTGGTGGTTTAAAGAACAAACCATTAGGAGCCGGTGGCTAAAGAGAGTACGACTTTGGTTCCAGAGATAGCGATTCGACTTTTCTTCCGTTGATTTTTTAGCGTGCAAAATTTTTCACTAAATTTTTGTTTATTTGTCTTGAATTTTATGATTATTTTTGTAAGTCGATGATTGTGTTTGATGTTGCGGGTGTAGGTATCTCGCGGACGCTCATCTTAAAAAATACTTTCCACTTCTACTTCAGATAAATGACTCATCGATGGAACGAACTTGTTCTTGTGTGCATAATTTATGTTGGGTTTTGTTAACATGCATGCGCCATAAGAATGTTAATATATTGATAAATATCCAATTTATATGGATATTTGAATCAAATTTTTTTTGGTGTTCATTTTCTTTGGCATCCAATGCAGGAAAGAAATGCTTTTCTGTTCCAAAGTTCTGATTTTGCAAACCAAACGTTCCCGGATACATGTTAAGAAAACCCAATTTTGTTATACTACAAACATTTTGTAGAAAAAACATCCTTAAGGAATATTTTTGAGTATTGGTGTAGGGTATTACCTAAATTTGATTAAGTCTATAATCACATTGGGTAGAGCGAGATAACACTTGATTTACAAGCACAAAACTACAATGAAAAACGAATGCACTTCACCACAGTTTGCGTAGAGTATCAAATTCTTCCCTTCCTAAGAGCATCTCCAACCCTATTGTGACTTTGGAAAAAAGTTGTTGCCACATAGGAAAGACAAAATTTTATTCAAAAGTTCTTCTCCAATGCAATTGTCAAGTCAATTGTGAAGCTTATGTGGCAAAAATTAAAGAAGACATTGTGAAGTTGATTGTCTTGTTCTAGATAATGCACTTGACAATGTCTTATCTTCCATGTCATCAATTATGAATACAAAATATTAGAAAAAAGAAAGAAGATGAGTAGTTGTCTTAAAAATTGTCTTGGAAGTTAGAAAAAATACTTTCTATTGTCTCCTCAATACTTTTGCATTGGAGAGAGTTTTTCTATCTCATTGTCTTTTGAGATATAATTTTGCCACATAACAAGACATTGTTTTGTGGCTCATGTCACATAGGAGCCACCTAAGACTCACAATACTTAACAAGACAATAGGGTTGGAGATGCTCTAAAGAGTTATTATTTTGAATGATGTTAGAAGTGAGGAGATGTCAGGGTCCGAGGTCGAAGGGGGGCATCAATTAATTAACAAAGAGTTCTTAATTGTTTCCTTAAATCATCTGTCTGTCTCATCATGCGCCAATGACGAGTAGACGAGCCGCGTGGTGCATGCTGTTGATATTTTTATCAGAGAATTGTATATATATAGTATTTAACTTATTTGAAATTGTCCTAACAACATAAAAATTTCACAAATTACATGGAAGGACACAAAACGTCTTTGCTATTTTAAAAAATGTTTTCATGCATCAGGCGGAGGGCGGAGGAGAGAGAATTAATTAATTACCAATTAAAGAGAGAGAAGGAGGGGGGGGGGGGGGGGGGGGGGGGGGGGGGGGGGGGGCAGAATAGTTAAGAGGGAGAGAGAGACATAATTTATTAATTACCAATTAAAGAGGAGAGGAAGAGAGAGAGAGAGAGGAGATGCGGGTTTTTGGGGTTAATTAGTTATACCCTCCTATGGTTTGTACGTATTTTGGTAATTGTCTCCGTTGTTTCAAAAATAAAGAACACCCCCCTGGCTGCTTAATTTTTTCACTCATTTTCTTCTATGCACCAGGGGGTACAACTAATTAACTTTATAAACCAGGGGGTGTTCTTTATTTTTAAAACAACAAGGACAGTTACCAAAATATGTGCAAACCATAGGGGGTACAACTAATTGGGTTTTTGAGAACCCTTTATTCAAAGGGTTCTCAAAAACTCGAGATACATCTCATTACAATCCTAACTAACTTTTTTGCATTATACGGCGAACTTAAAATGAAAGAATTATATATAAGACTTTTTGTGGGGAGGGAGAAAAAATTTGAGAGAAAGAAAAATGAAGGAGAGTAAAATGAAAGTAAAGTTAAATTTTTCTTTCCTTTGTTTTGATGGACAAAAAGTAGAAGTAAAAGTTTAAAAACAATTTTTTATTTGTTTATGGATAGAGGTGGGCGCAGGCAGAATAGTTAAGAGGGAGAGAGAGACATAATTTATTAATTACCAATTAAAGAGGAGAGGGAAGAGAGAGAGAGAGAGAGAGGAGATGCGGGGTTTTGGGGTTAATTAGTTATACCCTTCTATGGTTTGTACGTATTTTGGTAATTGTCTCCGTTGTTTCAAAAATAAAGAACACTCCCCTGGCTGCTTAATTTTTCACTCATTTTCTTCTATGCACCAGGGGGTACAACTAATTAACTTTATAAACCAGGGGGTGGTCTTTATTTTTAAAACAACAGGGACAGTTACCAAAATATGTGCAAACCATAGGGGGGTACAACTAATTGGATTTTTGAGAACCCTTTATTCAAAGGGTTCTCAAAAACTCGAGATACATCTCATTACAATCCTAACTAACTTTTTTGCATTATACGGCGAACTTAAAATGAAAGAATTATATATAAGACTTTTTGTGGGGAGGGAGAGAAAAATTTGAGAGAGAAAAATGAAGGAGAGTAAATGAAAGTAAAGTTAAATTTTTCTTTCCTTTGTTTTGATGGACAAAAAGTAGAAGTAAAAGTTTAAAAACAATTTTTTATTTGTTTATGGATAGAGGTATAATTACTATTTTCTCCTTGGTATTCTCAAATGATGATTTAATATTAACTTTTTGAGGGATGGTGGGGTAAATTCACTCAAATTCCTCTCATCTCTCTCCATTTTTCTTCCACTTTTGGAAGAAATTTTTTTTAGTGGAACCCACCTACTTTTTTCTCTCAAATTTTTCTCCCCCATTTTCTCTCCTCCTTTCCAAACACCATCATTTAAAAATTTTCTCTCACTTTTTTCTCAACTTTTTTCTTCCTCCCATTTTCCACCCTTTCTAAACAGTACCTCAGGAAGTTAAGAGGGTGAGTTAGGAGAAGGCTGAGATGGTCTAATTAATGAATGATACAAAAACAACCTATGAAAGGGCTTTTTCTTTTTTTACCAAAACTTGAAAACGTTCTTTTAAAGGATGTTTTGTGCAACTCAAAAAAAAAAAAAAAAAATGTTTTGTGTCCCTCATGTCATTTTTGAAACTTCTATGCCGTTACGACAATTTCGAGTAAGTTGAATGCTATATATGCAAATCTCTGTATTTTTATTGGAATATTTTAGCAAATACCTATGCTTGAAATATGAAAACTAGTAATTTTAAAACAAATAACAAATATTTTTATTTTTGGTCATGGATTATTTTAAAGAAATGTTTTCCACTATTTTAACTACAATTATTACTATTTTACACAAAACGAAAGTATTTGTTAGTTTAATAAAAGAAGTGGAGGTATATACTGGTCCTAATATTTAAAACAAGAGCATTTGTTAAAATATAATATATTTTTTAATTTTCAGCGAAGCAACAGACTTAAACGATCGAGGAAACGACAAAAGAAAGGATACTTGACTTGGGCCCCTCTCTCTCGAGAAAACAATGGGTTGGTACCGTAGGAGCATCAATAGTCAGGCTGATCTCAATTTCTAT
This sequence comes from Iris pallida, assembly GCA_029216955.1. NCBI lineage: Eukaryota > Viridiplantae > Streptophyta > Magnoliopsida > Asparagales > Iridaceae > Iris > Iris pallida. The sequence continues at coordinate 15,074,614 of JANAVB010018196.1, forward strand.
ATTCTAAATTCGGAGTATATTTCGTTAGAATAGTAAATTTCAAATGGAGTGCTATAATGGCCCCCAGAAAATTTTATGTAGGGGAAAAGAATTCATGTTATTTACGTAAAAAGGAAAAAATTTTTGAAAATTTCAGATATAGGGATCTGACGCCAGTTCAACTGGCGCCCAATTTTTTTTCTTTTTTAAAAGGGGACGCCGAAAATAAAAAAAAATTAAAAAAAATTCTGGCTCCAGTACAACTGGCGCCATGTTGGGATGGGGGTGGCGGGAGGGGGGGTTGGCCGTTTGTTTGTTTTTGTTATTATCTATATTATACAATTAATATATAAAAATAAACCAAAAAAATGTATTTATAAACAAATTAATTTGTATTTTTTGTATCATCTATTTTGTATTAATAACAAATTATATATATATATATATATATATATATATATATATATATATATATATATATATATATATATATATATATATATATATATAATAACAAACTGATGCATTATTATACAAATAAATATAAATAACAATAAGTTAATATATAGTTTGTTATTTTATATACTGCTTTATTGTTATTTATATTTGTTTGTATACCAATAAATTAGTTTGTTATTATTTATACTTATTATTATATTAATTTGTTATTATCTATATTGCTATATTTATTTTTTAATAGTCGACAATAACAAAATTTTGTTTAGTTAATATAGATAATAACAAAATATACTAGTTAATATAAAATTATAATATACAAATATATTAACTAGTATATTTTATTATTATACAAAATCAAACTAAAACTAAAAGATAATAACAAAATGTTTTAGCTTGGTTTGATAAGATAATAACAAAATGTTTTAGATGATAACAAAATGTACTAGTTTGATAAGATTATATATATATATATATATATATATATATATATATATATATATATATATATATATAAAACCAAACTAAAACTAAAAGATAATAACAAAATATTTTAGTTTGGTTTGATAAGATAATAACAAAATGTAAGATATATATATATATATATATATATATATATATATATATATATATTGTAGAACCCTAGAGGGGGGGGGGGGGGGGGGGGGTGAATAGGAAAATAAAATATAACTAGAGCACAAGAAGCAATATATGACAAATAAAAGGAAAGAGTAAGAAGATCAAACACAAGATGTATCCTGGTATCCTCGCTTGAGGCAATCCAGTCCCGGAACTCTCTCCGGCTTAAATCCACTATTTAATCAAAATAGTACACACGAGTTTGGATCCGAAGAACTCGCCAACTTCAACACGAGTTTGGATCCGAAGACTCGCCAACTTCAACACACGAGTTTTCTTACGAAGGCTCGCCAACTTCAAACAAATGAGAAGAGAACTTGTTGATCTTCTAACACGTAAAGATCGAAAATTACAACTCTTAAATACTCTAGCACTTTGGGAGAGGATGGCAACTAAAAGCTTGGTAGAGTATTAATGGTGGAGCTCTTGGTTGTTTGGAAAATTTATGGCAAGAGTTGGTGAAAGCTTCAAGAGAGAGAAGGCTTTCATTTATAGAGAAACCAAGAGTAGGTAGCATTTAATGCTCCTGGATACAGGCTGACCGGCATACTGTCGGTATGCACCGGCATACCTGTAGAAGCATGGAAAAGAATAAAGAAAGATCCATGCGGCCAGGGAGCCCCATGCGGCTCAGAGAGTTCATGCGGCTCAGGGATCCATGCGGCTCAAGCGTCTATGCGACTCAAACAAGTTTCATGCGGCTCAGAGAGGAGCCACGTGGTCTGCAACAGCTCCTCCTTTTGTCCTTTACTGCATTAAATGCCTTGACGGCTGACAGCTCTGACGAAAGTGACAGTCCTGATACAAAAATACAAATTATGACTCCGTCATAATGGCAGACTCCTAAGAAAATGAAGGAAATCTCTGACACGATCCCCCGAGATCCAGAAACTGTCATGCGGCCTTGACGCATGGACAGTCGCATGCGGCTCAAGTAGAGACTACCCTATGCGGCTCAGGCCGAAGCTGCCCCATGCGGATCACGAAGACTATCCCCATGCGGCTCACGAAGACTATCCCCATGCGGCTCACGAAGACTATCCCCATGCGGCTCATGAAGACTATCCCTATGCGGCTCATGAAGACTATCTTCATGCGGTTTACGAAGAAGGCACTCATCATGCGGCCATCATACACTCATGCGGCTTAGATCATTACCATGCGGTTCAAATGTTCAGGGGGCCACTCTCAAGCAGCCTTGACACGTGGCCAGCCTTATGCGGCTCAATGAGGAGCAACCTTCCTGCGGCTCAGATTTCTGCAATGGCTCACGGTTAAGACACGTGGCATGATAGCGGGACACGTGGCATCAAATTGATCGAAATCTCTCAACAAATCCCAATAAAATATTGGGATCAAATCAGATCATTTGTAATCAAGCAAATTAATGACACGTGTCGGGAAATTCGAGGTTGGCATGACAAATCAGGAGGATTTATGTCAATCGTCATTAATTACCCACAAAAGATTTGATGCAATCATATTTATTGCTCAAATCTCGTATATTCAAGATGAACGGCCCAAATCCAGTGATCCTTAGCCGCTGACTTTTAAGAATGGGCAATCATTACAAACCCTAATGATCCCCCTACTCTTATAAATAGCAAGGTGCCATTCCCTTGCGAGGAGGAAACATAGATATACAGAGAGAGAGGAGATTCTATGATAAAAAAAGAGACTCAGAGATCCAGAGAGCCAGAGAGAGAATATACAGAGATCAAAAGGAGAGCATTTCTTCATCAACGCCAAGCAGTTCTTCTACAGAGTCAAAAAGCTGCACCCGATCGTCCAAGGAGTAAGGCAGAGCTGCCGTCGCTTTCCCGAGCCACTATCGTCACCCCCCAGAATCTAAAATAAACAATTGTACTTAGATTGCTGTACCTAGGCTTTCGTCCCTAGGCTTTCTTTGTACAAGCGAGTTTGTATTGTGAAGTAAAAGTCCAGTCCTCCGATAATTGTTCTGCTCTTTTATATTTCATGGCAAACACGATGGCGACTCTGCTGGGGACAAACTTCTCTACGACTGAGGAGTTGGTGATGCAATCGAATGCAGCCAAACTTGGCTCCACGCAACAGAAGATGGTCGTCCGCTTCGACCAACATGCGTTCAAAGAAATGCTCTCCGAAGGAAGCGCTGGCCCGGTCCAGAAGCACGCCCGCACAAAGAAGGCTCGCAGGGAGTGGAGGCCAAAATCATTTGCTCCTCCCCAGGCCCTGGACAGAGTGCTCTCTGCTACCCAAGACGGCGAAGGCGACTCTCGCGCGACTCCACTTCAAGCCATAGAGGACTCTGCTGTCCCCAAGTCCGGCAGAGGAAAGCACTATGATGCTGGACTTGCAGGGGCAAAGAGCGATTCTATGTGCTCCAGGAAGAAACCGAACAAGGGCACTAACCGCAAAGCGAAGACTCATGCGGCCAAGGTTGCCAGCCGCATGAATGATAACCATGCGGCTGAAACTGCTAGCCAAACGTATAATACTCATGCGGCTAGGATTTCCAGTCGCATGGAGAACACTCATGCGACCAGAGTTTCCAGCCGCATGGGGAAGACCTATGCGGCTACGACTGCCAGCCGCATGAAGATTATTGATTCCAGCCGCATAACGCCTACTCCACGCGGCTCTGTCTTCGACCGCCTGTCCTATGGTCCTGATCTCTTGTGCTCCCAAGAAGACATGTCTGATTCTCTCCAGCACCACTTAGACTCTTTCTACTATGTGCCCTCACGCACTAGAGTGAAGAAGTCTAGGATAGCGCGGGCTTAGCAAGCTCGGTTCGCTGATCCGACCTCTGACCATTCGAGCGTCCCACATACTGTTATGCGGGCCTCTGATGGAAAGTTATACAGAACCACTCGAGTCCAGCCCCCGGTGGCAAACGGACAGAGAGGTTCCTAAAAGTCTCCCAAAATCCAGGGAGCAAACATGGTCGATCCGGACCCATCTGACTTGCGTGAGGCCATCCTCCACAAACGCAAGGCAAGAAAAGGTGCCCCAGGGTGCAAAGAATCCTCCCACGGACGTCACTGCACCCAAGTCATCGTCAACTGCTGTTGCAATAACGCTACGGTACGAGAAGACCGGCAGTCCGTCTTCCAAAGACTGCAACAACCATGTTCAGAGGATGAGTCACTTCCCGTCGTCTCCTGCAACTCTGCTCAGAAAATCTCCGCCGATGGGAGAGGGAAGAAGACGAATGTTCCTAGCCCGAAGATTTCAACCACCATGACTAAGAAATTATCGTCTAAACGGGTGCCCACCACCGAAGTTTTCTAAGGTACCCGTTCAAAGAGAAATCTGCTACAGTGGGAGATTCGTCGTCCACACCACTGGGGGTTGCTGGGACTGGGGGTAGCACTCCTCCGAACATCTACGACAATTCGATGTTCCAAGGAGATGAACCCGAGGAAACAACTCTCCCATCAGATACAGCAAGGGCCGACGTCCCCGAGGACGTCCACAACTGTCACGACCCGCACCCTAGAGTAAGGGCACGAGACGTGGGTACGTCCAGCCTACGCCGCAGTGTCGGCGGTAGAACGCTGTCCTAGGTCACAACATCTAACAATATATCTATAACAGTTTATACTCCCCGAATGGGGGTGACATAGCAGTAATAAACTCAATCACAACTAAGGAAGAGATAGCACGATATGAAATAGAACTCAATAAAATAAATAGATGACAAGTAGTCTAAGATAATCCCAGCAATATCCAGAAGCACATGGTCTCAGATACAGAATGAAAGAATATATACAACTCTGAACTCCAAATAAAGTCTAGCTAAAACATGCCTCAAGACTACATAAAAGATGATAAGCCTAACTAATCTAGTCTAGGCAATCGGGGTGATATCCTCAGCTAGAGCTGGGTCCTCCTGAGGGTCCAGCTCGCAGGTGTCATCTGAGGCTGCCCCGTAGTAAGTATCCAGACCAGCCTCCTCCTCGTCCTCTGTAATATTTTCAACAGGTCCAGTCAGGACAGGAGCGAGTACAGTACATCTCAACAGTTCATAGCAGGTTAGAAGATATAAACATGCAGTAAAGTAAGATACAAGTACTGAAAGAAGTGCAGTATGTAAACAGAGAGAGAAAGCTGTAATAGAAATATCTACTATAAATAGAGAACTAACTTGTGGCTAGTGAGTCAGAGTACAATATAGACATGTAAATGGCATAGGAGATTTTGATGCTACACTATAGAAGAGATTCTGATACTACCCTACTTGGATAGTATTCACATGTCTATTTCTACTCCCCCGTACCCCCAATCAGTACACAAGGATCCAACCAAGTTATATTATGATTCCACGCAAAGCCCCCGAAGGGTGGTACATGGAAGTCCCAAAAATAGGGATTCTAGGATACCCAGTGAATGGGATAAGAGATTCTAGGAGACTCTGTGATCATAAGAGTATATGTCACAAGTGATCGAAGAACCTGTGAAGCATAGTGATACGATATGTAAGTGAAACGCACAGAACATGTAGTACCCGATGCTCCCTAAGGATAACATCTCAAGAAGGGATCCGTATAGTACCAATCTGTGTGATCAACGTGACAGTACGAGTAAAGTAATCTACTGCAGAAAATAATTCTAAGCAGGATATGAAATGATCAGAGAATGTACTCGCCTGGTATCTGAGTGTCCAATATAAAAGTACTGTCCGAGGAGTGGTATTTGGCTCCTAATCAGAACAGCACAAGTCACAACAAGTCTAAAATGGTATAATGAAGTTCTACTATGCATTCTACATGATTCTAGGTCAATCTAGGTCAATCTAGGGCAAAGTCAACCCTTGGTCAACTCTGGTCAACTCTAGAAGTCAAACTAGGTCAACCAAGTCTAAATAGTCTATTTTAGGCCTAACTAGACCATACTAGTCTAAACAAGGCTAAACTAGCCTATGCTAGCATACCAAGTCCTTACAACCTATATAACACAAGTCAAACCAACTTCACACAACTTATATAACATCTAGGCCTACACATGGAAATGACATAGTAAATATATATATATACATATGGCCACCTATAGGTACACCACACATATCATCATATATATGATTCCTATATATATATAGTGAACATGTGAGTGTCAAAGCATAGCAATATACATTAGGTAAATGTGTGTATGACAGTAATGTGTCACATGAATAGTGTTAGTGTCAAAGTAAAACTGTGGTAGTATACATAGGTAAGGAGGGTCTCAACAGGGGTTGTGTGTGTGTGTGGAGTGCTTCTCAGGTTTATATATACAAGTGATCTCAGGTTTAATATCAACCCGTTCTCAGGTTTACACAAATTCAAACCCAAATCACATACAAAATTCAAATCAGTTCATTACATAAAATCAAGCCTCATTCGAAAACCAATTTCTCAGTTTTACATCAAAGTTAACATATCAAGTTAATCTCAGTTTTACATCAAAGTTAACATATCAAGTTAATCTTAGTTTTTCCCAAATCCCCATTCACAGTGTACATCAAGGTTAACATGTAATACTATATTAATGTTAACATGTCGAACTTAGTTTAAACATGTTCTCAGTTTTCAAATCAACCTTAGGAACTCAATTAAACTCAATCATATACATTACCTAATCATGAAACCTATACTCAGATTCCTGTGTGAGGGTTACATGTGTACATGAGTGAACATGTGTGTAGGGTGAGTGATAGGCTCAGATTAGTTAACAGGAAAAATCAGTTAGAAACCCCTGTTCTCGGTTCCAGTTAAAGCAAAACAGTTAATACATGTAAGCCCCAAAACACTTCATGAATCAGATTTAATAAAACATGGATTCAGTCATAAAGAAAAGACAGTGAGCAAATCCAAACCAATCCCAGTTAACCTATGAATCTCAGATTTTCCAGTTTGCAAAGAGTTTCCAGGTTTCAATTTGAGAATGAACTCAAAAGCCAAAACTTCCAACTCACAACCAAAACCTATAATTGATTCTAGAAACTTAATTAGCATAAAATGTAACATGTGGAAAACAACATCAGTTGAATACAACAAAAGAAATAGGAAAAATAGATGGGTTTTCAAAACTGGGAACTCACTGAACATGAGTATCAGTGAAACAGTGATTCCTCCCATTTCGAATCCTATTTCTAGACAAAACCTAAACCAACATGGAAACTAAAACTATTACATAATATATAATATATTTAGGAACTAAATGACAATTAAAAACATTATTTAAAGCATTTAAAACAGTTTACACATGAACACAATATACGAACACTGAAAACACACAGTGCACGACACGTGCACTATCGATTTCCACCCTCGACATGACACGGGGACACGTGGGACTTGACACACGGGGTGTCAGTCATGGCCCCATGCTACGTGTCAAGTTTCACGTGTCCTAGAGGCGTGTCGTGTCCGCTATAGGCCCCGAGTAGCAGAAGAACACTGTAGCGCACGTGCGAGCGTGTGCACGCGCGTGTCCACTCCACGAATCTGACACAAGCAGACTCTAAAATCACCACAGAAGATTAACAATCAATAAGCAATGATAAAACAAAATTTTCTAATTAAAAATAATGCACAAACGAGATCGAAATGCCCTTTGGGGCATTTCGTCAAACACTTAACCCTAGCTCTGATACGTGTCCGGAACGGACATGAAACCTAGGATACCCGACACAAAACCTATACTGATACTTAGGGGACTCCTAGGGCTCCCTAATGATAAAGACCAATCGAAATTTCATGCAGTATAGAGAAAGTTACCTAAGCTTGAACTTCTCAAGAAAACCCCTCTTTCAATGGCTCTCCTCTTGATGTCCCAATCCACAAAAATCACCTGAAACTGAAATGAAACATTAATGACAGCAAGAATAGGTAGATTAGGACCTAAAGGAAAAGATTTGAATGAAAAAAGAAGAGGAATGGAATTCTAGGAATTTATTGAATAGGAACAAACCTTGTTTTTCTAACTTGAGCTTTCCTAAGAAGAAGGCAACCCTAGATTTTAGGAGAGTATAAATATGGTGGTGATCCCAATGAGGATAGGGTGGCCGGCCACATCTCCTAGGGATTAGGGTTTGGTAGTTGTTTGGGCTTTGGGCCAAGTTACAAAGGGTATGGCTAAGTTGTTTTATTAATTGGTTCAGACCATAAGTCATGACTTATGACTTATCTAAGTCTATGACTAACTAGGTTCTAATGACTAAACCAAAGATTAGGCTAGGTTAGACTAGAGTCATATATTCTAACCAAACTCATACTAAATAGGGTTAGCTCCTAGGTTGGTCTACAAGGGTCCAAACTAGCCAAGATCAATCTAGTCCAAACAATTCCAAAATAATTCCTAAAAATCCCAAAAAATTCAAATAAATTCAAATAAATTCTAATAAATTTAAATTATCCCAAAAATGACAAAAATACCCTCACACTAGAAATATGGTAGTGACAAATCTACCCTCCTTAAAAGAATTTCGTTCTCGAAATTGAAAGGCGAAATACAACTGATGAGAAAGGTAGAAAGCATACCTCACGGTCCAAAAAGATAAGGGTAGCGCTCGCGTATCTCATCCTCCCGCTCCCAGGTAGACTTTCCTGGAGATTGATGCCTCCATGCGACGCGCACCAAGGGTATCACCTGGTTCCTCAGAACCTTCTCCCGTCGATCCAGAATCTCTACTGGCTGCTCTGGATAGCTGAGAGAAGGCCCAACCTCTATCTCTGAATGATCGAGCACATGGCTAGGGTCAGCCATGTACCGTCTCAACTGTGATACATAAAATACATTGTGGATCCCCACTAGTACAGACGGCAAGTCTAGCCTGTATGCAACGTCACCGACTCTCCCGCTGATAACGAAAGGGCCGATGAAGCGCGGGCTAAGCTTCCCGCCTCCACCGAAACGTATCGTACCACGAGTCAGAGATATCCTCAAGAAAACCTGGTCTTCGACCTAATCACAAGCAAGGTCTCAATTAAAATAATAAACAAACATGATCAAAAATCACAAACAAGGAAACCTAAATCTAATCCTACTCTAATTTGTACTTCAAACTCCAAGGGCCTCCGGTAGCTATCGGCCCAGTGCCGATGTCTGTCCTGCGCCACGCAAAGTCTGTCCCTGATGAGCTTCACCTTCTCGGCCGCATCAACAACCATCTCTGACCCCAGTAAAGCTCGCTCACCAACATCATCCCAGGATAAGGGTGTACGGCACCTACGCCCGTACAGAGCCTCGAAAGGTGACATCTCAATTCTGGCCTGGAAACTATTGTTGTAGGCAAACTCCACCAAATAAAGATGATCCTCCCAGGAACCTCCAAAGTCCAGGACGCACGTCCGCAGCATATCCTCAAGGGTCTGAATAGTCCGCTCTGACTGTCCGTCCGTCTGAGGGTGGTATGCAGTACTAAACTTGAGCTGAGTGCCCAAGCTGGTCTGCAGACTCCTCAAGAAATGGAAAGTAAAATGGCTATCCCGATCTGAGACGATACTGACTGGAATCCCGTGAATCCTGACTATCTGTCGCATATACATCTCCGCCAGCCTCTCTGTAGACGTACCCACCTTGAATGGCAAGAAGTGGGCCAATTTGGTCAACCTGTCAAGATGACCCAAATCACGTCTTTCCCTCCTGGAGTATGCGACAATCCTGATACGAAGTCCATAGTGATATGCTCCCATTTCCACTCGGGAATGGGCAGCGGCTGCAACAATCTACTGGGCCTCTGCCTCTTTGCCTTGACATGCTGACAGACCAAACACCTAGCCACGAAGCGAGCCACCTCCCGCTTCATCCATGACCACCAAACATGCTCCCCCAGATCTCGGTACATCTTGTTGGCACCCGGGTGTATAGAGTACTGAGATCTGTGGGCCTCCTGTATAACCTGCTCCCTGAGATCTCCACTGGGCACACATAACCTGGAACCGTACCTCAAGGCACCATCCTCTGCAAGAGAAAACTCGCCCTCTAGCAATCCTGCTCGAACCTGCTCTCGGAGACACCGCAGAGCAACGTCCTCAAACTGTGCCGACTTGATCCTCTCCACCAAGTCTGACTGAATCTGCATCCCCCATAGCTGTATCTGCACTCTGGGCACGATCACCTCAATCCCAAGGCTCTCCAAGTCGACAAGCAAATGTCGATCCATGGTCAAACACATGGCTGTCGGATACCTACTCAAGGCATCGACAACCACGTTGGCCTTCCCTGGGTGATACTGAAGTAGGATGTCAAAATCCTTTATCAACTCTAGCCATCTGTGCTGCCTCATGTTTAACTCCTTCTGAGTGAACACATACTTTAAGCTCTAGTGATCTGTGAAGATCTCCACTCTCTCACCATACAGATAATGCTTCCACAGCTTCAGAACAAATATCACTGCTGCCAGCTCCAGGTCGTGGGTAGGGTAGTTCTTCTCATGGAGACGTAATTGCCTGGAAGCATAGGCAATCACCTTCTCATGCTGCTGCAAGACGCAACCCAGCCCCTTCCCTGAAGCATCACTATAAATAGTGAAACCACCTGATCCTGAAGGCAATGTCAGAATCGGAGCTGTCGTCAGCCGCTTCTTCAACTCATCAAAAGCTGTCTGACACTCCTCTGACCAAACGAACTCAGCATCCTTCCGGGTCAACCGAGTCAACGGCTCTGTAACCCAGGAGAAATCCTGTACAAATCTCCGATAATATCCTGCCAGCCCCAGGAAACTCCTGATCTCTGCAACTGAAGTCGGCACTGTCCATGCCTCAACTGCTAGAATCTTCTTGGGATCAACTGAGATACCATCTCCGGTCACCACATGCCCCAAGAAGTCCACCCGATCCAAGAAGAACTCACACTTGGAGAGCTTCCCGTAAAGCTGCTCCTTCCTGAGAGTCTCCAGCACGATCCTCAAATGCTCCTCGTACTCCTCCTCAGTCTTGGAATATACCAAGATGTCGTCAATAAACACCACCACAAACTGATCCAGATACTGGTGGAACACCTTGTTCATAAATACTGCTGGTGCATTGGTTAGCCCAAACGGCATAACCAAAAACTCAAACTGCCCGTACCGCGTCCTGAAAGCGGTCTTGGGAATATCCTCCCTCTTCACCTTCACCTGGTGATATCCCGACCTCAGATCAATTTGGAAAATACCCGAGCTCCACTCAACTGGTCAAATAGATCATCGATCCGCGGCAGTGGATATTTGTTCTTGATCGTGAGATTGTTGAGTGCCCTATAGTCAATACACAAGCGTACTGACCCATCCTTCTTCGGCACGAACAACACTGGTGCACCCTATGGCGACGAACTCGAGCGGGTGAAGCCCTTGTCCTGTAGCTCATCCACCTGCTTCTTCAGCTCCACCAGCTCGCTGTTGTTCACCCGATAGACATGCTGAGAGATGGGTTCTGCTCCTGGAACCAAGTCTATTGAGAACTCTATGTCTCTGTCTGGTGGCAGTCCCGGCAACTCCTCTGGAAAAACATCCATATACTCTGCTATCAAGGGGTGTGGAATCGTCTGCTCCTCGACCGAGACTCCACAGAAGACTCCGCTGCTCTGCTCTGCCTGACGTCTGGAGTACTCGAACTCTGGCTCCCCCGGTGCCCTGAAGAGAACTCTACCCCCTCTGTAATCAATGCTGGCGTGGTGCCTGTTCAACCAATCCATGCCTAGTACTATATCGTAGTTCGGCAATGGCATTACGAGCAGGCTCACCTCCAACTCACGGTCTTCCAAAACCACTCTCCGACCCTTACAAACATCACTCACGAGGATAATGCCACCCCGGTCGTGATCTTGTAAGTCCTAGGCAATGATTCAGCTATGATACCGTGTCTAATTGAAAAGATACTGATATGAAGCTATGCGAAGCACCAGAATCGAATAATGCAAATGCTGGACAGGAGTCGAGAAGAATCGAACCTGCAATCAGCTCTCCTATCACCTCTGCATCTCCAGCTGCCATGACGAAAGCTCGCCCCTGCTGGCCTCCCCTGGCCTGCTGCTGGTGCTGGACGAACCTCTGCTGCTGCATCGGTAGGGCTGATCCCCTCTGCTGGCCTGCTGGAGCTCTGACTGCTGCGCCCTGGGCTATTCGTCCCATGCGGCACTCCCTCATCTGGTGGTCTGCTGAGCCACACACCAGGCGCTGGCCCAGCCTCTTCCGGCACTCATTGAAGGTGTGCCCAGGCTTCTTGCTGTAGGCACACGTAACACCCCGTCTCTGACCCTGCTGGTGCTGTCTCGGCTGCTGCTGCTGATGGACTGGCCTCTGTTGAATCGACTGCGGCTGAAACTGCCTCAGCTGCTGATGCTGAAAGTGGGGCCTCTTGGCCTGGTCCCCGCTGCTGCTGCTGCCTCCAACTGGGTCTCTCCTCCTCTTGAGCCTAAGCTCAAGATCATCCTCTGCTAGCAAGGCTCCCGTCAAGATCTCCTCGAACGTAGCATCCCGGTTGCACTTGGTCAAGGACTTAACCTCATTGACTAGACCCTTCCGGTGTCACGCCCCGACCCGGAATCACCCGAATCATCGTCCTCGCAGGGGGCGTGATGCCGCACGAGCCTGGAGTTGCGCTCGTGCAAGGCAAGATGACAAGTTCTCAAATGGTTATCTTTTGATTCGATATTTACAATGATAGGAAAACAGAGTATACGAAACAATTCTCTTTATTGATATTCGAAACTGAGATTACAAAGGCTTTTGATAGCCTAACAATATATGCCAGATTGGCTACAACACTCAGGTTCTCTCTTGCCCACAAAGGATTTCACCGTTCCATACATCATGCCTTCTATATCTCCGCCGCATCAATCCAGCTGCGTAGTCCGAGCGTCAATGCGATCGTACGCTTCAATGCGCTTCGGCATTCCGAGCCTCAACACGTTCAAGCAACGCTTCACCGCGAGCCATCCATTCTCTGCACCCTGCATGAAGCTGGTGGGGGATCAGTACGTTCGTCCTCGCATGTACTGAAGCAAAGATCATCTTTCCAAACCGATATTTTAATCTTTACGTTGAATCATGCAACTTAGCTTATGATCTTGCTATGTTCTCCTTAGGGTCAATTTCATGGCAACTTTGAAAGCGTAAAGCATTTATCATAGCATCATGTTATCATATTGAATAGACAAGCAAACAAGCAATCTCGTATTTGATTCGTGGTACGACTTACCAAGTCGACGCACTCGCCCTTGCACCGACGCAAGGTAAATACGCCGTAATCCTTCCCTGTCATGTTATATGTGCATCTCTAAGTAGGATCTCTATGCAGGACGCATACGTGCCTACACTTTAAATCCATCGTTCCTTAACTATATGAAGGCCGTTGGCGTATCCGCGCCGGAATGGACTAAAGGAGTTCCTTTCTTTTCTCTCCTTCTTTTCTCACTATTTGGTTGGGCTGCCCGGCGTTTTACGGGTTGGATTACAATCCCAAAACAACCGAAACGTTCCCGCTGCATACCATCATTTGCGGCTTTTCCCATCTAGTTTGATGTGCACCTACAAAGATTATTCGAATCCCTCCGCGGCCAATCGGTTCCGGGGCGCATCCGATATCTATCCGTTTGGGGGAAACAATCATGCACGAGTTATTATCACATTAATCTCGAGCCCATTCTAATCGACCATGCAATGCCCTATCATTCAAGCCATCAAATTCAAACAACCAAACATAGTCTTGAGTCCGAGACTCAGACTTATCATCTCGCGTCTCTTTCGTTAACTTTCTATGTTCTTACGTTTCTTGCTTCGTTTCAATGTTTCAATGGCATCGTGCCTCAACTCAATGCTCGTCAACCGAACGACCCGAAGGTCTTGAACACCTTTCGAGACACCATGTCATATCCGACAGTTCCGCCACATTCATGCCACAACTGTATTCTCTCGCAACGAAGCCATCTTTTATTATCCCGTGCACGTAGGCACGTTCCGACCATATTCCCATGTTCTATAACTTAGCATTCAATGTTCGGGGCTCGCGCGCTAGGGCGCTCGCCTATTGTCTTTCAATGTTCTAGCCGTCTAACTCGTGCAACAAAGGCACGGTATGGTTCGTGCACTAAGGCACTTGCCGATTACAGTTATTCCATGTTCTTGCGGCTTGCGTACCGAGGCGCTCGCCTTAGCGATATCCAATGTCCCATAGCGACTCGTGCATATTGATGCACGTTTCATTTCAATTGTTCTAACTTAGTGTTCGACTCACACTATGATTTTATCTTCGATCGGCCACGCCCGTGGCGTCGATAGGTTAACTTTAGCATACAATGATATATTTGACTTATCGAATGAAGGAGTAAAAAGAAGTCAATCCTCCCACCTTGAGTCGATATGCCTTCGTCGTTTCGCCGAGCCGATGCGGCTCGATTCCCTAACTTTGTTGTACGGCCACTCTCCTAACTTAGCCATTCGGGCACTTCGTGCTTCATTGAATCATTCATCCGATTTGTCTTAGCGTGCCCAAGTCTCGGCCCGTCGCAAGGCGACGATTTGATTTCGCGGACTCCTTACTAAATATTGCAAAAGATCGACCTCTAATATTTTTCCGTCAAAGTATGACCTGCACACGAAACCAACTAAAATCAATACTTGCTTCGATTCGGACTTGCGCCTTGGTCGATTCGATTTCTTAGAATCTTCGAGCCGATTCAATGCACTCATCCTTCGGGGCAACGTGGCGCTTCGCATCGATTCACTCGATGCATTCTTAGGGACAAGGCAACTCTTCGCATCGACATAGTCCGATGCATTGCTCGGGACAACTTAGCTCTCGTATCGTTTTGTATCGATACATTTCCTTGCGTCAACGGGACTCGTTGAGTCAATGCTTCAGCGTAATGTGCCGTGCGGAGCGGGGCATTACAGAATATACCACTCAAAACAAGGTTCGTCCTCGAACCAAAACCAACACTCCGACTAAGTGTTTTATAGATCGTTTCACGATCTCGCCCCACCAATATTGTTCGATTTCATAATATCTCGTAAGCTTTCCATTAACATTTCAAAGTCTTTCCCGCAGCTCGATTTGAATTTTGTGTACAACTCGATTTGGATTCGTACCTATATTCAAGGCGTCCCGAAGATATTTGTATTTCGACCAAGCCCAGTCGTAGCAAATTAGAATAAAGCTGACAGGTAAATTTCAATCCTATGCTTGCCATCTCGTACTCTCGATCGGACTTATCCTTAGCAATCGTTCTCGAAATTTTATCGCATACGTATATTCGATACATACGTGATTCATTCAATAAAGCCACTGTACGCTACGCAATTCAAATCGCCTTTCTCATTTCGTATGTTTCATACGGACTACCAACTCTATGCGTCGCGTCCAGCCGTCGCGCATCCAATCACAACGAGTCTCCGCAACGACTTGCGTTCGAAGTCGTCACCCAACTATTCTCGAAGTCTTGCTTATGCACTTATCTTGATACGTTTTCCTTTGTTGACTTGCAAATGCATCAACATTCTGGGCTACGCCCGCTAGGTTACTTTTTCAGGCACCGTACTTAACTTCTCCCGACGTAACTTTAAATTGACATTGCACAAAGGCCACAATCTATCCGACACGAAAGTTTACAGCAAGGCGACAGTGCTCAAGGCAACGATCGCCTTAGCACGAAGGTCTTTACGACGCGTCTTACATTCAATTTCCTAACGAGTAGGAATTCACTAGCCAAATTCCCAACTTATCCATCTCGCAACATCGAATATAAGTTCGATTCACGCAAGCTCAATTGCAAGGTGAATCCGAATCTAACAACATGACTCGTAAGTCATTTTTTTATCATTCCTTCTCGTGCATAGCACGTTCCTCGTAATCGCCTAGACTTATCGTCAACATGCACCGTGTTATATTTGTTATCGGTGCAATCTCATATGCGATATCGCATGGGTCATCTTACGGTCTGCAGCATTCAATTTGATTTGGCGGTCAAGTCTTCTAGGGTCCGCTGCCCCAAAGCTACACTCGATAACTGTGGATCATCACCGAAGGACAGTTTACTACGAACCATGCTATATCTTATTTCGGAGCCAAATCACGTTCCGACGATTCTATGTGACTACCCAATTTCGGACAAACCATTTCTATCGGCGCAACTGATGCACAACTATCCTCCGAGTCAAGTCATGCACTGCCGTCGATGATTCCGCAATTTACGAAACATCTATTCGCATCAAGTTTGAGTCTATCTTATTTGCGGGTCGACACACGAGATGCTATACGCATCGAGCAATCGTCGATGACTTATAGTCTCGTCTTTGATCAATCACAAAATTTATGATCAACCAAGTTCGTTCATTCCCGTATCCTTACTTACAAAATTTTGATAGCGCAAGGCGCACTCCATTTTGTATTCTCACATTGTGTTTACGTTTCCTTACGTATCGATCTCGATACGCCGTATCAATTTCGATAACGTAGGGGTCAACTTTGAACCCGCTTCAACATCGACTTCTTGCATTACATACTTCCAAGTTCGCAATGAACTTTTCCATACGCATCCACTCGTTCTCCGATTCGCCGCATCCCGCTATACTTTGATCGCGTAACTGAGTTACCGATTATCCAACATCGAGCCCTCAAGTTATACGATCATGCCCTCTATGTTTCGCGTGTTTTCCAATCGTACTCAAATGAGTGTCGCCGTAGCGTAACCAACTATTTCTTAGGCACGATTACTCACGTCAACCAACTCTTCACCGAAGTCGCAATTCGTGCAATTCGATTACAATTCGCATCGCCTAACATTCCTATCGAAATCGCAATACGTGCGATTCAATTCGTCACGCCCAACATTTATACCGAGATCGCAAGTCATGCGACTCATTTGTAAGCTCGAGTTTTCCTTTCCCGTCGATCAGATTATTACGTCAAGGCATAACCGTTTTGCTAGTCTCGGTCGTCCGACCAACTTATAACTTCCGTCCGACGTATCGTTCATCGATACGAGTCTCGCCTTACCGTCCCAACCGATTTTCGAAGACACTTGCACAAACATACCGTCATACAAATTTTCAATCGAGTCTCGGTACTCCCCCGTCTGTTGCGGACAAACCTTCCGCAATTCTTACAACGTGTCGATGCAATTCATCGTACGAGTGTTATACCATATACCACTCGAAATCGAGTTATTCATCGCCTACGTGGTATAGCATATACCACTCGGAATTCAAGCTATTTCCCTCGCATTATACTTAGTATAGACCAACGATCTCTTCCGACTCACGATTTCCGCAGTGATCATACTTGATCACAACCGTAACTTTGATTCTATCAAATCCGACGCAACTCGGTCAATGTTCTCGTTTGCCAACATAAGTTTGGTGTGCAACCGAACGATTTGTTCTATCGATTTATGATTTCAATACTTTCCTTACTTGCATCTCGTGCAACAATTTATTTGATATACGTTGCATCCCGTGCAACAAATTTTACTTTCGATACGCATTGCACATCGTGCTACGATTTATTTCCGACATTTTATTTTACTTTGTACAACGATTTATTTCCAATTTTCTTTGCACTCCGTGCAACGATTAATCTGATATGCGTTGCACCACGTGCAATGATTTTACTTTTAATATGCGTTGTACATCGTGCAACGATCATTTTCGACATTTACCGTACCTCGTGCGACGAATTACTCTCGACTTTCCAAGTAAATGCACAATCCGTTTTAACACATTCGGTATTGGCTATCACTTCTCACTTTCATTTTAACGCATATTCACCATTACTCGTTGCACTTCGTGCATCATTTTATTTCTCTTCCAACATGTTATATTGCAACAACAACATCCCAAATCGTATTTCACAATTTGTTGCGCTTGCAGCAACTAACATTTTTACATCTCGTTGCATTCAATGCAATATACCCTTCGCGACTTCCTAAGCAAACATTATGAAATTTCCAAAACACATGCGGCAAAATTTCATGATTTGTATTAGACTTATTGTATGGAACATCCAGTGCGGCATCGAGTAGAGTCAAGAGTGATATCAAGTGGTGGTGGGCAACTTTTCGAATTGTAATGAAGCGAGCGTCTAGAGGAAATTGAGCCTAGAGCTCTGATACCAATTTGTCACGCCCCGACCCGGAATCACCCGAATCATCGTCCTCGCAGGGGGCGTGATGCCGCACGAGCCTGGAGTTGCGCTCGTGCAAGGCAAGATGACAAGTTCTCAAATGGTTATCTTTTGATTCGATATTTACAACGATAGGAAAATAGAGTATACGAAACAATTCTCTTTATTGATATTCGAAACTGAGATTACAAAGGCTTTTGATAGCCTAACAATATATGCCAGATTGGCTACAACACTCAGGTTCTCTATTGCCCACAAAGGATTTCACTGTTCCATACATCATGCCTTCTATATCTCGGCCGCATCAATCCAGCTGCGTAGTCCGAGCGTCAATGCGATCGCACACTTCAATGCGCTTCGGCATTCCGAGCCTCAACACGTTCAAGCAACGCTTTGCTGCGAGCCATCCATTCCCTGCACCCTGTATGAAGCTGGTGGGGGATCAATACGTTCGTCCTCGCATGTACTGAAGCAAAGATCATCTTTCCAAACCGATATTTTAATCTTTACGTTGAATCATGCAACTTAGCTTATGATCTTGCTATGTTCTCCTTAGGGTCAATTTCATGGCAACTTTGAAAGCGTAAAGCATTTATCATAGCATCATGTTATCATATTGAATAGGCAAGCAAACAAGCAATCTCGTGTTTGATTCGTGGCACAACTTACCAAGTCGACGCACTCGCCCTTGCACCGACGCAAGGTGAATACACCGTAATCCTTCCCTGTCATGTTATATGTGCATCTCTAAGCAGGATCTCTATGCAGGACGCATACGCGCCTACACTTTAAATCCATCGTTCCTTAACTATATGAAGGCCGTTGGCGTATCCGTACCGAAATGGACTAAAGGAGTTCCTTTCTTTTCTCTCCTTCTTTTCTCACTATTTGGTTGGGCTGCCCGGCGTTTCACGGGTTGGGTTACAATCCCAAAACAACCGAAACGTTTCCGCTGCATACCATCATTTGCGGCTTTTCCCATCTAGTTTGATGTGCGCCTACAAAGATTATTCGAATCCCTCCGCGGCCAATCGGTTCCGGGGCGCATCCGGTATCTATCCGTTTGGGGGAAACACTCGTACACGAGTTATTATCACATTAATCTCGAGCCCATTCCTATCGACCATGCAACGCCCTATCATTCAAGCCATCAAATTCAAACAACCAAACATAGTCTTGAGTCCGAGACTCAGACTTATCATCTCGCGTCTCTTTCGTTAACTTTTTATGTTCTTACGTTTCTTGCTTCGTTTCAATGTTTCAATGGCATCGTGCCTCAACTCAATGCTCGTCAACCGAACGACCCGAAGGTCTTGAACACCTTTCGAGGCACCATGTCATATCCGACAGTTCCGCCACATTCATGCCACAACTGTATTCTCTCGCAACGAAGCCATCTTTTATTATCCCGTGCACGTAGGCACGTTCCGACCATATTCCCATGTTCTATAACTTAGCATTCAATGTTCGGGGCTCACGCGCTAGGGCGCTCGCCTATTGTCTTTCAATGTTCTAGCCGTCTAACTCGTGCAGCAAAGGCACGGTATGGTTCGTGCACTAAGGCACTTGCCGATTACAGTTATCCCATGTTCTTGCGGCTTGCGCACCGAGGCGCTCGCCTTAGCGATATCCAATGTCCTATAGCGACTCGTGCATATTGATGCACGTTTTATTTCAATTGTTCTAACTTAGTGTTCGACTCACACTATGATTTTATCTCCGATCGGCCACGCCCGTGGCGTCGATAGGTTAACTTTAGCATACAATGATATATTTGACTTATCGAATGAAGGAGTAAAAAGAAGTCAATCCTCCCACCTTGAGTCGATATGCCTTCGTTGTTTCGCCGAGCCGATGCGGCTCGATTCCCTAACTTTGTTGCACGGCCACTCTCCTGACTTAACCATTCGAGCACTTCGTGCTTCATTGAATCATTCATCCGATTTGTCTTAGCGTGCCCAAGTCTTGGCCCGTCGCAAGGCGACGATTTGATTTCTTAGAATCTTCGAGCCGATTCAATGTACTCATCCTTCGGGGCAACGCGGCGCTTCGCATCGATTCACTCGATGCATTCTTCGGGACAAGGCAACTCTTCGCATCGACATAGTCCGATGCATTGCTCGGGACAACTTAGCTCTCGTATCGTTTTGCATCGATATATTTTCTTGCGTCAACGGGACTCGTTGAGTCAACGCTTCATCGTAATGCGCCGTGCGGAGCGGGGCATTACATCCGGAACCTCTGGGCCTTCGCCGTCTCGCTCAAGCCCTCCACAAACCTGCCGAGGCGGCCGAACTCCCCGACGTACTCCTCCACTGAGAGACTCCCCTGGACCAGGCTCTCGAACTGCGACTCCAAGGCTCTGAGTGCTGAATCTGGGAAGAACTTCTTCTTGAAGAAGCCCTTGAACTGCTCCCAAGTCTGCCCCGGTACCTCCACCCTGGGTCTGACTGATACCAGGTGCGAGCAAGATCTCGCATCCGGCTAGCTGCGGCCTCGATCTGAAGATCTGCCGGAATCCTGGCCAAGCGGAAGATCTCCTCTATATGCTCGATCCACTCATCGGCATATAGGATCCCCTCTGTCCCCAGAAATTCTCTGGGGCTCATCTTCTGAAACTGCTCGATCCCCGGTGTCCTCGGCTGCTGTACCACTGGTCGAGCTGCGGCTGTTGTGACGGCCAACTCCATACCCCTGTCCTGTCGAGCCTGCTGCCTGTCCATGAACTGCTGGAAATACGCGAACATCTGTGCTGCGTCCACGTATCCTGGAGGCAGCGGCTGCTGGAAAGGATCCTCTGGAATGACCGGGTCCTGCCTCCGAGCCGGTGGAGGCATACCCACTGCTGCTACTGCCGAGGTCTCAATACGAGCAGAGGTGGCAGGTGCTGCAGTCCCCTGGCCTCGCCGTACTGGCTGAGAGGTAGCAGTCCCCTCAATAGCATCCTCATGAATGGCACGCTGCGATCGAGTCTCTACCATCCAGAAGATAGACAAACAAGAGTATCAATTTCTGAGAAAGAAGCGAAATAACAAAGGCGGACAATTATAATTCAAAGGATCAGCTGACAAAAGGATTTAGATGGCAATAAAAGAAATTTTTCTAATGTGATTGAGTACCTTAAAATTAATGTCCTATATCCTACTGCAGGCTGTAGTGATACTCTAATTCGAATACCACTACACTTCTAGTCTAGGACCTGCATGGGCCACCACTAAAAACGTGTCACGACCCGCACCCTAGAGTAAGGGCACGAGACGTGGGTACGCCCAGCCTACGCCGCAGTGTCGGCGGTAGAATACTGTCCTAGGTCACAACATCTAACAATATATCTATAACAGTTTATACTCCCCGAATGAGGGTGACATAGCAGTAATAAACTCAATCACAACTAAGGAAGAGATAGCACGATATGAAATAGAACTCAAGGAAATAAATAGATGACAGGTAGTCTAAGATAATCCCAGTAATATCCAGAAGCACATGGTCTCAGATACAGAATGAAAGAATATATACAACTCTGAACTCCAAATAAAGTCTAGCTAAAACATGCCTCAAGACTACATAAAAGATGATAAGCCTAACTAATCTAGTCTAGGCAATCGGGGTGATATCCTCAGCTAGAGATGGGTCCTCCTGAGGGTCCAGCTCGCAGGTGTCATCTAAGGCTGCCCCGTAGTAAGTATCCAGACCAGCCTCCTCCTCGTCCTCTGTAATATTTTCAACAGGTCCAGTCAGGACAGGAGCGAGTACAGTACATCTCAACAGTTCATAGCAGGTTAGAAGATATAATCATGCAGTAAAGTAAGATACAAGTACTGAAAGAAGTGCAGTATGTAAACAGAGAGAGAAAGCTGTAATAGAAATATCTACTATAAATAGAGAACTAACATGTGGCTAGTGAGTCAGAGTACAATATAGACATGTAAATGGCATAGGAGATTCTGATGCTACATTATGGAAGAGATTCTGATACTACACTACTTGGATAGTATTCACATGTCTATTTCTACTCCTCCGTACCCCCAATCAGTACACAAGGATCCAACCAAGTTATGTTATGATTCCACGTAAAGCCCCCGATGGGTGGTACATGGAAGTCCCAAAAATGGGGATTCTAGGAGATTCTAGAATACCCAGTGAATGGGATAAGAGATTCTAGGAGACTCTGTGATCATAAGAGTATATGTCACAAGTGATCGAAGAACCTGTGAAGCATAGTGATACGACATGTAAGTGAAACGCACAGAACATGTAGTATCCGATGCTCCCTAAGGATAACATCTCAAGAATGGATCCGTATAGTACCAATCTGTGTGACCAACGTGACAGTACGAGTAAAGTAATCTACTGCAGAAAATAATTCTAAGCAGGATATGAAATGATCAGAGAATGTACTCGCCTGGTATCTGAGTGTCCAATATGAAAGTACTGTCCGAGGAGTGGTGTCTGGCTCCTAATCAGAACAGCACAAGTCACAACAAGTCTAAAATGGTATAATAAAGTTCTACTATACATTCTACATGATTCTAGGTCAATCTAGGCCAAAGTCAACCCTTGGTAAACTCTGGTCAACTCTAGAAGTCAAACTAGGTCAACCAAGTCTAAATAGTCTATTCTAGGCCTAACTAGACCATACTAGTCTAAACAAGGCTAAACTAGCCTATGCTTGCTTACCAAGTCCTTACAACCTATATAACACAAGTCAAACCAACTTCGCACAACTTATATAACATCTAGGCCTACACATGGAAATCACATAGTAAATATATATATATACATATGGCTACCTATAGGTACGCCACACATATCATCATATATATGATTCCTATATATATATAGTGAACATGTGAGTGTCAAAGCATAGCAATATACATTAGGTAAATGGGTGTATGACAGTAATATGTCACATGAATAGTGTTAGTGTCAAAGTAAAACTGTGGTAGTATACATAGGTAAGGAGGGTCTCAACAGGGGTTGTGTGTGTGTGTGGAGTGCTTCTCAGGTTTATATATACAAGTGATCTCAGGTTTAATATCAACCCGTTCTCAGGTTTACATAAATTCAAACCCAAATCACATACAAAATTCAAATCAGTTCATTACATAAAATCAAGCCTCATTCGAAAACCAATTTCTCAGTTTTACATCAAAGTTAACATATCAAGTTAATCTCAGTTTTACATCAAAGTTAACATATCAAGTTAATCTCAGTTTTTCCCAAATCCCCATTCACAGTGTACATCAAGGTTAACATGTAATCCTATATTATTGTTAACATGTCGAACTTAGTTTAAACATGTTCTCAGTTTTCAAATCAACCTTAGGAACTCAATTAAACTCAATCATATACATTACCTAATCATGAAACCTATATTCAGATTCCTGTATGAGGGTTACATGTGTACATGAGTGAACATGTGTGTAGGGTGAGTGATAGGCTCAGATTAGTTAACAGGAAAAATCAGTTGGAAACCCCTGTTCTCGGTTCCAGTTAAAGCAAAACAGTTAATGCATGTAAGCCCCAAAACACTTCATGAATCAGATTTAATAAAACATGGATTCAGTCATAAAGAAAAGACAGTGAGCAAATCCAAAACAATCCCAGTTAACCTATGAATCTCAGATTTTCCAGTTTGCAAAGAGTTTCCAGGTTTCAATTTAAGAATGAACTCAAAAGCCAAAACTTCCAACTCACAACCAAAACCTATAATTGATTCTAGAAACTTAATTAGCATGAAATGTAACATGTGGAAAACAACATCAGTTGAATACAACAAAAAAAATAGGAAAAATAGATGGGTTTTCAAAACTGGGAACTCACTGAACATGAGTATCAGTGAAACAGTGATTCCTCCCATTTCGAATCCTATTTCTAGACAAAACCTAAACCAACATGGAAACTAAAACTATTACATAATATACAATATATTTAGGAACTAAATGACAATTAAAAACATTATTTAAAGCATTTAAAATAGTTTACACAGGAACACAATATACGAACACTGAAAACACACAGTGTACGACACGTGCACTATCGATTTCCACCCTCGACACGACACAGGGACACGTGGGACTTGACACACGGGGTGTCAGTCATGGCCCCATGCTACGTGTCAAGTTTCACGTGTCCTAGAGGCGTCTCGTGTCCGCTACAGGCCCCGAGTAGCAGAAAAATACTCTAGCGCGCGCGCGAGCGTGTGCACGCGCGTGTCCACTCCACGAATCCGACACAAGCAGACTCTAAAATCACCACAGAAGATTAACAATCAATAAGCAATGATAAAACAAATTTTTCTATTTAAAAATAATGCACAAACGAGATCGAAATACCCTTTGGGGCATTTCGTCAAACACTTAACCCTAGCTCTGATACGTGTCCAGAACGAACACGAAACCTAGGATACCCGACACAAAACCTATAATAATACTTAGGGGACTCCTAGGGCTCCCTAATGATGAAGACCAATCGAAATTTCATGGAGTGTAGAGAAAGTTACCTAAGCTTGAACTTCTCAAGAAAACCCCTCTTTCAATGGCTCTCCTCTTGATGTCCCAATCAACAAAAATCACCTCAAACTGAAATAAAACATTAATGACAGCAAGAATAGGTAGATTAGGACCTAAAGGAAAAGATTTGAATGGAAAAAGAAGAGAAATAGAATTCTAGGAATTTATTGAATAGGAACAAACTGTTTGCCATTAAAATCGTTTGATTGCAAATCTTAATACAAACAGAACATTGTTACAAAATAGGACTTAGATGTAGTCCTAAGAGTACACTTTTGTTTAATCTGGGTCCTAAGTGCCAATGGAGCGAGTGGTAATGCGTTGACTCCGTTGACGGGCTGACGACGGTTATCGGTTCTCTGAAGGTGTAGATTGCTTTGGGTGCTGGAGCTGGCTGAGAGGAGGAAGACGTTGAGTGTCTGTATCTGCCTCTCTGGTGATATCTGTCTGGATTGTTCGTATATGTCTCTCTGTCTGTGTCAGAAGGAAATGGTCCCTCTATTTATAGCTGGGCAGGTTGGCTGCTCATGTGCGCATATGTAGGATGCGCCGGTGCGTGGGGACGCCACGTGGAGATTGCTGATAGAGGCGCATGGATGATATGCCCTACTCGTGGGGTTGAATTCTTCATACTGCTGTTGTGAGCCGGCACGTAGCAGAGGAGAAGATCTTTCTGTTGCTGAGATCTTGGATGAGTTGAGTCAAAGGACACGTGTCGTCGACCCATGGCTCGGAGATCTCTGATTTGGTGGAGGGATGATTTGGTGGAATGCGCCTTGGATTGGGTGTATGATGAAATTTTGGCTCATGACCTTTAGGAGTCACGAGCCGTTCTGGGCGCATGGCTTTTGAGGGGCATGCGAGCGACTTTACTTCTGTCTTTCGGGATCAGAGATCAGTCTGGGGCGTATGGCTTTTGAGGCGCATGCAAAGCTTCAACTGGAGACTCTTCTTCTGTCTTTAGGGATCAGTGAAGGGTCTGAGGCGCATGGCTTTTGAGGCACATGCAGGTTTGGGCGCATGGCCGCGGAGGCGCATACGGGTGGTCGAGTGGCCACGTGGCAGTAGCCGTCGGGATAGAGTCATGATGATGCTGACATTGTGGACGCTTCGTTTTCTGCAAAAGCTGTCAGCCGTTCAGACTTGGGAAGGCGTGCTGCCAACTCTGTCAGTTCAGCATTTAATGTTTATGACATTCGATGGACAGCTGAGTGGGCACGTCGGTTGGCATTCCACTAGGCGTATAGAGACGCATGGGGATGCATCCCCTGTGATGCGCTCGGTACAGGGCACATCTGTTTGAAGTTTGAAGAGGTGTGATGCGCTATCCAGCCGGCGCATCCGACACGTCTTTGATGATGCGGCTGTTTCGCTTCTCGAGTGCTTTTAATAGCCGTTTGGCTGAAGTCGAGGCATCTGGTTCATCCATTTAATGTGAGTTCATTGCACGGAATTCGGAGAGCCATCCACTTGGCGCATGGGTTTGATCTTCCCGACCTATAAATAGTGGCATGGAGAGAAGGTTGGCCTCTCATTCCCTCACGTCTTTCCAATATGAACTCGGGTTCTCGGGTGCATTCTGTTGACGAAGTGCTCCCGAGGGTGAAGATGAGACGCCATGTCGTCGTTAATGCTCCTGAAGGTGACTGTTACATCCAAAAGACGGAGTCGAGGGCTTCTGAGGCAGGCAGAAGGTGCCTGTTGCATCCAAAGATAGGGATGCTCGGGCCTCGTCTTCGTTGTTCCGGAAGAGCCGTAGATCGGAATGGCGGTGCTAGGCTCTCTCTTCCTTCAAAGTGGGTGTCGCCCACCCTGAAAGCTGCTCCTTTAGCCGTATTTCGATCACGGTCTTCATTGGCCTTTGGAGGCTCTTTCGAAGCCTCCCCTGGCCACAGATTTGCGGTGCTCTTCTCTTCCTTGGTTCCAGCCAGAGGGTTAAATACTTTGTGTAATTGAAGCACTTATCAGGTGAGCCTGGCTGGAAGAGCGGCACATAACTGGACTGCTGAAGGGATGCACATAACTGAGCTGGATGCACATAACTGAGCTGCTGAAGAGATGGTGGGATGCGCCTGGTTGGAGGTGCATGGCATCTGCTGCGCTTAACTGGCAGCGTATGGTGACTGCTACGCCTATCTGGAGGCGCATGGTGACTGCTGCGCCTATCTGAAGGCGCATGGTGGCCGCTGGCTATAGACTTCAGATCTTTCCTTTGTAGAAATTCTCCTTTGTACAACCTTTTCTAGACATGTAATAGACTTTTATATATAAATGAAAAAGTCCTTCTTCAAATGTCTATTGGCTATTGACTTTGCTGTTTGAGTTATGGCGCATGTAATGTCTGGCGCATGGTCTTTCTGGTTGTAAAATTCCATGCTTCTACAAGACCTCCTTCAAAGTTTTTAAAACTTTTGAATAAGTTTTGGAATACTTTGAATAAGAAGCATGGCGATCAGGGCGCATGAAAAAATATTCGCCAAGCTCCTCATCTGTAAGCACTGGGGTCGGATCAGGAGAATCCACCACAGCTTTGACTTTGGGGTCTGAGAGGGCGATGTGAGCCCTTTCTGGCATCTTAGATGACTGCGGGGGCTTGCCCTTAAGACGCACCTTCAAAGGTGCCTCAACTGCGCCTCCTGTGAGTGGTGCCTTCCCCTGTAATTTCGCCACCAGGGGAGCCGATGTTTGAGGCGGCTTTCCCTTGAGGCGTATCTTCAGGGGAGCCTCAGGAGTCGGTGCTTTCCCTGATAGCTTGATGCTCATTAGAGGCACCTTCTGGGGTGGTTTGTCCTTCAGTCGGATCTTCAGTGGGGCATCTGGATTCATCTCCGGCTCCGTGTTTGGCTCAGTTGCCATCTCTGCCTCATCATCAGCATCGTTGGCTTCCTCCTCGTCAAGTGGCTTGTACAAGTCGGAATCGGTGAAGTAAGCCTCAATCCCTTTGAAATGATCGATGTCTGCGAACTCCGTCTGGATGACGCCATTGGTGGATACATATTTCATGCATTGGTGGAGCGTGGAAGGCACCACCATGTACTCATGTAGCCATGGTCGGCCAAGCAGGATGTTGTAGTTGACCTCGGCATCCACCACATAACAAGTCACCTCAGTTTTGAGGTTGCCGATGTGACACTTCAGTCGGATTTTGCCCAGTGGCTCGCTTTTGCTAGCGTTGAAGCCACTGATGGTCGTGTTGGAGGACGCCAGCCGGTACATTGGGATCCCCAGTTTTGATAGCAGTGCCTTCGGGATAATGCTGAGGGAAGACCCCGGATCGATCTGAATTCGGCTCACCTTGACTGAACCGATGTACCCTGTGTAATACAGCGGTCGGTTATGTCGGTGGTGCTTGAGCAGCATGTCTTGTTGGGTGAAAGTTATGTTTGGGATAACTTTATCCGCACAATGACAGTGCGCACAAGTAGTTGGGAGGTCTTCAGGCTGCTTGACCTGACTGAGAAAGGATTCAGCGTCCTTCAGAGCTTCGCAGAGAGCTTCTCGGGAGTCTTTGGAAAGACGCAGGAGCTCAAACAAAGACAAGCGCGCAGGAGTACTGGCCAGTTGTGCTAGAATGTCAAAGTTGTGGGGCTTGGCTAGCCCCGAAGCATTCTCCTTCCGTAGAGGTCTGTCGAAACGAGCCTCCACCTGCTTCTGCTTATTGGCTGCTGAGGGTTTAGACGGTCCCTCCTCAGGGATTGTGCCAGGAGGCACCACCTCGGCGGCAGCTTCGCCGGGCTGAGCGTTCTGTTGTGCACGCGTCTGCACAGGAAGCGCCTCTTCCGTTGAAGAAGAGACCGTGCGGCAAGACTTGATCTTCCTGCCTTTTGCTTTGGAGGTAGGGCGTACCTCCGGTTGAGTTACCTCGGAGACGAGGTCGGGGTGAACCCAGAGGACCTCTCCTCGAGATGTGGTGAGTGGGACAAGTCCACTCACATTGTCACGGGTGGGTGGCAAGTTCACCACCTCCATTGTCGCCTTAGGGATGGGGACGACGCCATCTTGTGTGGTAGTCGGCGGCAAGGTGCCGAACTGAAGTGACACCATATTAGCTGACACCGTCTTCTCTTCGTAGTCGACGGAGATTACATCCGCATTGATCATGCGCTGGATGTAATTTTTGAGGACGTAGCAGTCCTTAGTCGGGTGTCCGACAAACCGATGGTAGTGACAGTACCTCGGGTTGTTCACTTTCCCGACTTCATCGGGCCGCTTCGGGTCCGGAAGCTTGATCTTGTCACCCTGCTTTAGTATCTCAAAGAGTTGCAGGGTGTCTGTCATCATTGAATGAATACACCTCCTTAGGTCTCGGTGCCAGTGAAGGCTTCTGAGTAGGCACAGATGCGCCCTTCGAGGCATTAACAGTCAATGCCTGTTTTCCCTTTGCTTCTTGCCCGGAGTTGTTGGCTGCTGACCTTTTCCCCTTATCATCAAAGACGGGGAAGCTGACACCCAGAAGACGTGCATTGGCCGCCTTCTTTTCTGCGACTTCAGCTTCGATGATCAGGGAGCTCCAGTCGGGAGGGGGAGTAGAGTTGAGCCAGAGCTTCACTGCGGGCAGCATGTTCATGCTGCAAGAGGAGAGGAGCGCATGTTCTGGCATGCCTGGAGGTAGCCTGAAGCAGGCTTGTTGGAAGCGTTCGATGAACACCCGAACCGTTTCTTTCTCCTTTTGGCGTATCTCTATGAGAGATGCCATCGTCATGTCCTTTCCACCGTCGTAGAAGCGATCGAAGAAGAGACGCGTCAAGTCGTCGAAGGACGATATAGAATTGTCGGGGAGGCTGCAGTACCAGTCATACGCCACCCCTTTTAGGGCCCCAACAAAGATGCTGGTGAGGAGCGCGTCCTCCTTTGGAAGATGCCCCGTTTGTGACTGGAAGTATGTCAGGTATCGACGCGGAGAGTCCTTCCCATCATATGGTGAGAGTGTTTGTGGTTTATATTTTGGAGGATAAACCACTTTGTTCCACTCGAGGGGATAAGGCTGGGGAATGCCCATCTTCTGGCGCTCCTCTTGCCTGTTTTTGGACTCGAAGCGCTCCCGCAGGTCCTTGATCATTTCGACCACATCCTCCGTGGAGCTAGGAGTCGGGGAAGGTGGCACTATCTGGAGTGGAGCGTTTGAGGGTTCCGATGTCCGAGGTGCTTCTGTGTCGGAAGGTGCCCGTTGAAGGGGTACACTCGACTCCCCATTAACTCCTGGGTCGGGACCGGTTGAAGGTGTTCTGGTCAAGGCCGACCGAATATCAAACACTGCTTGAGTCAGTGCTTGCATAGAGGCGGAGAGGGTTTTGAGTCCTCCCTCTAATGAGTCTATGCGCTGAACAATGTCCTGCGGTGGCACATCAGACTCGGCATCATCCCCAGCCATGTATACTGTCATGACACGGCCAGGAGTGGATGGATTGGTTGAGGCTTCGCTCTCGGCCTCACTTTTATGTGGGGGAGTCACCTCTCCTTGGCCACCCCCAGCCACATTCTGGAGGTCATTCTCGACGGGCGCATCTGCCAGGGCCTGATTGTCCTCAGCTCCGTCTTGAAGGGCCTCTTCGTCTCTATCCCCAGCTGTGTCCTGGGGGACATCCTCGTTTCGAGGTGCTTCTGGGAGGCTGACTTCGCCTCGAGGATGAAGATCCGCCGCAGCTGTGCTTTGGACATCTTCGTCTTCGGAAGGAAGCTCAACAAGGGTTTGACTACCCCCAGCTTCCTCCAAGAACTTCTTCTTCGATCGAGTGCCTTCGAACACCCCAGAGGTCGAGACTGCTGCCTTGGTTCTCCTTGATTGGCTTTTGGACGAGGAATTGCCGGTCGCCTTCCGGAGAGATGAGGAGTTGGAGACCACATTGCATGAAGCAACTCTTGGCTCCTCTTCTGTTGACACCTTCTTCCCAAGGCGATGTCGGAGGGGTGTCGATGACTGCAGTCGCTGGAAGACTGACTGCCTTGGTGGTACTGCCGTCATACCACAGCAGTTGATAGTGACCACCGCACAAGTTTGCCCCGTGGGAGGCTCATCGTGCTTGTTGGTCGACTCTCCTGACCGGCGCTTGTGGGTGATCACATTACGCAGGTCGTTGGAGGAGAGTGCTACCTTCACACCCCCTTCAGGCGCATGGCAAGGCCAAACGTCGGAGCGGACAGGTGAGTGCTGCACCCCCTGATCTAATACCAAGCAGGCATCATGATCAGTAGTGGGGGAACAACAACATTTGAAGTGACTTGAACGGACCTCAAACGCACAACCAGAGGAGGCGCGGGAGTTCAAGACCACTGAATTTGCCGCACTCGGCTTGGTTGTGCACGCAGTGAATGCGTCCAAGCGAGATAAGGACTTTGAAGGTCGACTCGTTGTCGGTGCAGAAGCACTTGAGTCAACCTTGTACAGCTTGCCATCGGCAGCGCGCGTGATCGTAAGCGCGTGCCTCTGGCCGGCTGCTGGCATAGCACGTTTGTGGCGCATGGCCCGTGCCGCCTTGGATTTCTTCGTACCAGCCCGCTGGGGCGCATAGTACTCAACATCCAAATTCTCCTTGCCATTACAGCGAGTGAGTCTGTCAAAGACAGAGGCTCTTTGTGGCGCATCAGAAGTGATGCGCGGGGCATTGGCTGCGTCCCTGCTCCGACGTATCTTCCTCGTCTGAGATGAAGATGGCTGGGGAACGTGGTCAGCCGCACGCTTCCCCGAAAGATGCGCTGCATCAGCGGGCGCACCTTGACTGCTGAGGACGTCAGCAGGAAGGGAAGGCTGGACGGGCGCATCCCCTTCAACGGTGGTGCCCGAGGCGACGACCTTGCGCACCCAGACACGGCGGGTCTTCTTCGGCTTTGGCAGCCGCTTCGAAGGACTCGCACTTCCTTCAGAAATGAACTCCTCGTACGCCTGTTGATTGAGGCACACGATCAGCGTCTTGTGGGAGGAGCCCACCTTCACGTCGTCGGCCTGTGACATAACTTTCTCGGAAAAGGAGAAAGAAGTCCCCAGCAGAGTCGCCAGCTTGTTTGCCATTAAAATCGTTTGATTGCAAATCATAATACAAACAGAACTGCGTTACAATATAGGACTTAGATGTAGTTCTAGGAGTACACTTTTGTTTAATCTGGGTCCTAAGTGCCAATGGAGTGAGTGGTAATGCGTTGACTCCGTTGACGGGCTGACGACGGTTATCGGTTCTCTGAAGGTGTAGATTGCTCTGGGTGCTGGAGCTGGCTGAGAGGAGAAAGACGTTGAGTGTCTGTATCTGCCTCTCTGGTGATATCTGTCTGGATTGTTCGTATATGTCTCTCTGTCTGTGTCAGAAGGAAATGGTCCCTCTATTTATAGCTGGGCAGGTTGGCTGCTCATGTGCACATATGTAGGATGCGCCGGTGCGTGGGGATGCCACGTGGAGATTGCTGATGGAGGCACATGGATGATGCGCCCTACTCGCGGGGTTGAATTCTTCATACTGCTGTTGTGAGCCGGCACGTAGCAGAGGAGAAGATCTTTTTGTTGCTGAGATCTTGGATGAGTTGAGTCAAAGGACACGTGTCGTCGACCCATGGCTCGAAGATCTCTGATTTGGTGGGGGGATAATTTGGTGGGATGCGCCTTAGATTGGGCGCATGATGAGATTTTGGCTCATGACCTTTAGGAGTCACGAGCCGTTCTGGGCACACGGCTTTTGAGGCGCATGCGAGCGACTTTCCTTCTGTCTTTCGGGATTAGAGATCAGTCTGGGGCGCATGGCTTTTGAGGCGCATGCAAAGCTTCAACTGGAGACTCCTCTTCTGTCTTTAGGGATCAGTGAAGGGTCTGAGGCGCATGGCTTTTGAGGCGCATGCAGGTTTGGGCGCATGGCCGCGGAGGCGCATGCGGGTGGTCGAGTGGCCATGTGGCAGTAGCCGTTGGAATAGAGTCATGATGATGCTGACGTTGTGGACGCTTCATTTTCTGCAAAAGCTGTCAGTCGTTCAGACTTGGGAAGGCGTGCTGCCAACTCTGTCAGTTCAGCATTTAATGTTTGTGACATTCGATGGACAGCTGAGTGGGCGCGTCGGTTGGCGTTCCACTAGGCGTATAGAGACGCATGGGGACGCATCCCCTGTGATGCGCTCGGTACAGGGCGCATCTGTTTGATGTTTGAAGAGGTGTGATGCACTGTCCAGCCGGCGCATCCGACACGTCTTTGATGATGCGGCTGTTTCGCTTCTCGAGTGCTTTTAATAGCCGTTTGGCTGAAGTCGAGGCGTCTGGTTCATCCATTTAATGTGAGTTCATTGCACGGAATTCGGAGAGCCATCCACTTGGCGCATGGGTTTGATCTGCCCGGCCTATAAACAGTGGCATGGAGAGAAGGTTGGCCTCTCATTCCCTTACGTCTTTCCAATATGAACTCGGGTTCTCGGGTGCATTCTGTTGATGAAGTGCTCCCGAGGGTGAAGATGAGACGCCATGTCATCGTTAATGCTCCTGAAGGTGACTGTTACATCCAAAAGACGGAGTCGAGGGCTTCTGAGGCAGGCGGAATGTGCCTGTTGCATCCAAAGATAGGGATGCTCGGGCCTCGTCTCCGTTGTTCCGGAAGAGCCGTAGATCGGAATGGCGGTGCTAGGCTCTCTCTTCCTTCAAAGTGGGTGTCGCCCACCCTGAAAGCTGCTCCTTTAGCCGTATTTCGATCACGGTCTTCCTTGGCCTTTGGAGGCTCTTTCGAAGCCTCCCCTAGCCACAGATTTGCGGTGCTCTTCTCTTCCTTGTTTCCAGCCAGAGGGTTAAATGCTTTGTGTAATCGAAGCACTTATCAGGTGTGCCTGGCTGAAAGAGCGGCACATAACTGGACTGCTGAAGGGATGTACATAACTGAGCTGGATGCACATAACTGAGCTGCTGAAGAGATGGTGGGATGCGCCTGGTTGGAGGCGCATGGTATCTGCTGCGCTTAACTGGCAGCGCATGGTGACTGCTGCGCCTATCTGGAGGCGCATGGTGACTGTTGTGCCTATCTGAAGGCGCATGGTGGCCGCTGGCTGTAGACTTAGGATCTTTCCTTTGTAGAAATTCTCCTTTGTACAACCTTTTCTAGACATGTAATAGACTTTTATATATAAATGAAAAAGTCCTTCTTCAAATGTCTATTGGCTATTGACTTTGCTGTTTGAGTTCTGGCGCATGTAATGTCTGGCACATGGTCTTTCTGGTTGTGAAATTCCATGCTTCTACACAAACCTTGTTTTTCTAACTTGAGCTTTCCTAAGAAGGAGGCAACCCTAGATTTTAGGAGAGTATAAATATGGTGGTGATCCCAATGAGGATAGGGTGGCCGGCCACATCTCCTAGGGATTAGGGTTTGGTAGTTGTTTGGGCTTTGGGCCAAGTTACAAAGGCTATGGCTAAGTTGTTTTATTAATTGGTTCAAACCATAAGTCATGACTTATGACTTATCTAATTCTATGACTAACTAGGTTCTAATGACCAAACCAAAGATTAGGCTAGGTTAGACTAGAGTCATATATCCTAACCAAACTCATACTAACTAGGGTTAGCTCCTAGGTTGGTCTACAAGGGTCCAAACTAGCCAAGATCAATCTAGTCCAAACAATTCCAAAATAATTCCTAAAAATCCCAAAAAATTCAAATAAATTCTAATAAATTCTAATAAATTTAAATTACCCCAAAAATGACAAAAATACCCTCACACTAGAAATGTGGTAGTGACAACAACTCTCAAGACGAGGCGAACTCGGAAACTGGGGGGTACTGTTCCTTCTGAGTCCGAGCCAGAGGAAGATATTCCCACATATCCCGATGATTTCTCATTACAGGGGTATGACTCCGAAGACACGTCCTCCCCCGTTCCTTCTATTTCTCCTCATATAAGGACGGTGTTCATGACGGACAACAATCAAGGCGGTTCCAGTGATCGCCAACGCATCGACACTCTGGAGGCCATACTACACGCCTTGGTCAAATCTGTGGACGAGATCAAAGCGGCCCTTCCAACTCTCCAAGGAGGGACGCCTGGCCAAACAAGCGCGGGTCCCGCGGTCAATGTGGACTCAAATTCAGCGGCACCGAATCCGGGCAACAATCCTCCTAAAATAATGGCCCCCACCGCTGTGGATGAGGCCCGAGAAGCGAGAAGAGGGGTCCAGGAGCTCCGAGCCATGTTTCACGCTCGAGAAACCTCTCAAGACCTCAGAATACGGCAACCATACCCTGCTGCATGGAGGGATGTCCCCTTCCCGCCAAGATATAAGCCGTTCAACATCAACCCTTATGATGGCAAGACCTCCGCAAGTCGGTACATCACTTACTTTGAGGTCACCACCGACTATCTGTCCCATGACGATGCCATCCTCATACGATTATTCATTGGGGCATTGGACAGAGTCGCCTTCGACTGTTATCGCTACCTGCCAGACAACTGCATCCACTCCTTCGCCAGCTTCAAGTGCATGTTCTTGGAGAGATTCTACGAAGTAGGACAGGACGTCACAATGTCCACCCTCATGGACGTCGTCCAAAGGGAGAAAGAGCTGACGAGAAACTATATTGAGCGGTTTCGATAAACCGCAATGAAGTTGCCATCTGGAAATCCGGATTCCTCTTTGATTAAAATTTCCCAAAAGAGACTGCTCCCAATAATCAGTCTCTGGATGGGCGAAAGTCAATTTAAGGACTGGAAGACATTCATCATCAGTGCCACTAGTGCCGAAGAACGATTGAAGAAGGCTCGCCAACTGGGGTTGCACATCTCGGACGGAGAGAACAAGGACAAGCGTCCTAATACCAACAACGACAATGGGGGTAGCCCCTCCAACAATCGGGACAGCAGGGGTAAGCAGGCCATGGTGGCCGACACAGCCCAGAAACCTGAGTCAAAACCGACAGACAAGTAATGGCCACAAATGACCTACACCTTTGAAGACGACCACGTCAAGCCCATCTTGGACATGCTCATACAAGGAGACAGAATTCAACTTCCTCCACCAAGTCGGGAACCTCGGCCGACAGAAATGGAGAACCCTAAGTACTGCCATTACCACCGCTACGTCCACCATGCTACACGCGACTGCTACCAACTAAAATGGTACATCCAAAATCTCATCGATTCGAACGCTCTGGCCATCGATTTCGAAGAGGTAACTGTGGCAGCCAATATGGTGTCAGTACAATTTGACAGCTTCCCTCCAACAGAGACTCAAGACGGTGTGATACCCATCCCTCTGGCAACCATAGAGATTGCTAATCTTCCACCTCTCCGAGATCAGGCTGCTGGTCTAGTGCCCCTCACCACATCACGGGAAAAGATCATGTGGGTCCATCCGGACCTGGTTCTTGAAGTGACTCAGTTCGTACCACCTCCCGTTAGTAAGAAGAAGGGTGAAAAAGTTAGATCCTGCCGCACGATATCAGCAGATGTCGAGGAAGCCATAGCTGTCGTCACTCGGTCTCGGACACAATCCCAACCTGTGGCTGAGAACTCAACTGAAGATCATCAGCCAGCTACTGCTGACGCCCCATGACCTTCCCAGCCTCCGACGACCGACAAGCCTAGGCCGAAGGAGACTCGTTTTGACAAATCTCTCCGAAAAGAGGTACCTCAGGGGCTGGAGAGGCCCTACAACTTCGACATCTTGGCGCAATTGGCCAATACACCGGCCAAATTATCATTATACGAGCTTCTGAGGCTCTCAAAGGATGTTCGCGCGGCTTTGAGCGATGCACTCCAAAATGTCGACGCATATCTGGCTCAGGTCAACCTCACAGGAGAGAGCCCGCCTGCAAACCTCCAAGACAGCGCTTGTACATGAGCAATGCCCAATATTGTCTTCACTTCGCAGGATATGCTCATCAAAACCAATCCCCACGATCGTCCGTTATACTACACCGGATACATCGAGGACGTAAAGGTGGACCGGATGCACATTGACCCTGGTTCTTCCATAAGCATCATCCCGAAGGTTCTGCTACATCATCTCCGCATTCCTATGCATCGCCTGACGCCAACAAGCACCGCCATCAGCGGTTTCAATTCGGGCAGGAGCTACCCGATCGGAAAGATTCGCTTGAAGTGCCAAATTGGCGATCTCCAGTCAGAAGTCACCTGTTACGTCATAGATGCAGACACTTCTTACAACATCCTCTTGGGGCGCCCTTGGATACACGATTACATGATCGTGCCTTCCACGCTGCACCAGTGCTTCAAATATGTCGACAAACACGGCTTCGTGAGGACAGAATTTGCCGACATCGATCCCTTCAAAGGGGTCGCGTCATACTACTCAGACTCCTGCCTATACGAGAATTCGAAGAGGCACTTGGATGGAGATGCACAAGCTCAAACTGAGACGACCTCAGGATCAGAAGAACCTCTGACGATCAAGCTGCCCAGGTCGTCCTCTCAGTCTTCGTTTATACAGGGGGTAGCCGAAGAGGAACCGGAGCTAGCCAAGTATGTGGCTGCCCACACTAATGTTCCCTCTGCAGATGATGTAATCCCCCTAGAAAAGATACCTTACTTCATCAATAAAGGGCTATCTTTGAACTACCTCGTGCTCAATAAGCTTTGTACAATGTATGCTATAGAACACGGTATAGGCACTCACCTACACACACATGTGACAAATGTGTACACCGTAATCCAGCTTACCCCAGTAGAAGACGCTTACCACATAATCGAGGGAGGGGACCATCCAATCATCTTCGGCCGGAAGGACGATCCGCTGCCCTTCACCATAGAAGAAGTCGACCTTGAATCAGATGCCGGGAGACTGCCTCTGTATCTTTATAGCCCCCAATCCAAATATCTCATGCAAAAACAGGGGTATGATCTGGAGACCACGCCAGGCTTGAACTACGGCACTGGTCGACGACTACCTTCAAAGTCGCCAGTCCCGGCTGGCAAACTACGGGACTACCATAGCAAGACTCGATGTGGAGTAGGGTATGTTACACCCACAACGACCCCTGAAAGTTCAGATGAAGAATGTGACTGGCATTCACATTCAACCGGGTCACCAACTTATGACTCAGATACCGGCATCGGAGACGTATTCAAACAAGTCCTATCAGTCAACATGGCATTCGTCGACGCTTACGAAGAAGATGAAAACATTCCTGAAATCCTCGAGCTAGAGCCGTGGGCCCAACTATTGGATGCACAATGGGGAAAGCGGTTCGAACAGAGAGAACCTTCTACTGAAGATGAGGTCATACAAGTGGATCTCGGCAGCGAATCTTCTCCAAAACCAATCTTCGTCAGTAAAAGCCTAACAGACGAAGAGCGAGAATCGCTGCTGGAACTTATCAAAGAATATAATGATGTGTTCGCATGAAGCTATGAAGACATGCCGGGGTTAAATCCCGATATTGCTCTTCACAAACTCAACATTCGGCCAGATGCAAAGCCAGTCAAGCAACAACAGCGACGCTTCCACCCCGGCATCATGGATGCGATCGAAGCCGAAGTCAACAAACTAATAGTCAGCGGCTTCATTCATGAGGAACAACATCCGGATTGGGTCGCCAACATAGTACCAGTCCTCAAGAAGAATGGAAAGATTCGAATCTGCATCGACTTCCGCAATCTGAACGAGGTATGTCCTAAAGATGAATTCCCCCTCCCTATCACAGACATCATGATTGACAACACCTGCAGCTTTGAACGCATGTCATTCATGGATGGCTTCTCGGGATACAACCAAATCAAGATGTCTCCTGACGACGAAAAGCACACATCATTCCGAACACCGATTGGCACGTACTGCTACACAGTCATGTCTTTTGGTTTAAAGAATGTTGGCGCTACATATCAAAGAGCCATGAGCATCATCTTTAGAGATCACTTGTACAAGACTGTGGAGTGCTATGTTGATGACATCGCCGTCAAGAGTCGATGTAAGGGAGACCATCTGCAGGATCTGAGGACGGTATTCGACCTGATGCGAGCGCACAGTTTGAAAATGAACCCTACGAAATCTTTCTTGGGCGTATCCAGTAAAAAATTCTTGGGTTTCATCATTGTAGGCCTCAAAAATGAAAGTCACGCTGAGTTGATCAGAACAAGTCACACAGAGTGATCCAAGAAGCAGCACAAAAAAATACGCTAAGTTCTGCCTGGCCATCTCCTTTAGAAGTCACGCAGAGACAGCTCAGCCATACGTCAGAATCATAATGACTGACAACACAACAGTCGAGAAACGTCTCCTCGTATGCCACGTATGTACAGAATTCGAGAGATCATCGCCGTCTTTTGCGTGATTTTCGAAATCTTCCTTAGCAAGACTCACTCTTCACCAAGTTGGCGTGACTTTGGGTCTTATCTTCATTTAATGCGGCTGATAATATAACCAATGTCAGAGATTTTGTGTCAGACGAAGCGTGCCAAATCAAGATAGCTGGCGATTTGTATGGATTCTGAACCATTTCCTTCCTCAAGTTTGCGTAGATTTTTGAGTTATTCTTCTCAAAGCCTGCGTGAATTCTGAAGTATTCTTCTTCAAAGCTTGCGTGGATTTTGCCTTCAACGAGTCTGCGTCAACGAAACTGCGTAGATTTTTTGCCTTCAGCAAGACAGCGTGGATTTCATTTCAACTGGAGTACGTGGCAGCCATGCCACCGATCTCTCTCTCGCGTGCCCAGTAACTTGTACACGACTCATGCACTAATGCCATGTGTCCAACAGTTACGGGCCACGTCCAGTAACTACTCACTAACCCTGCGTGTATTTAGAGTCTGCGTGACTTTTCAAATGCACTAGTGGTGAGGTAGTTATCTTTTCAGTTACTGTTTTGACTCTATAAATAGAGTTCTTTTTTTATTCATTGTACAGATACATTGATATCTACTATCAAAATTTTGAGAGCTTTTCTTCTTCGTATAGTCCAAGGGATAAAGCGATCGTCTTCTAGATCGGATTCCTACAGTTGTAATTTTCCCAGATACACAACAAATAAAGAGAATTTCTTTATGGAAAACAAATTGGCGACTCTGCTGGGGAAAACCATCTCCTCTTCTGAGATGGTAACAACTCAATACGACACTTCGTCTATCGGCTCGACGAAGAAGGTGATGACGATCAAATTCGATCAACTCGCCTATGAAGAAATGCAGCGGGCTAAGGGTGGCAAGCCCATTCCAGCCTCCATTATCACTGCCAAGTCAAAGGGACACTCTGTCTATGTCCCTAAGAATCAGTTGGCAGTCAATGGTGAAGTCTCTGCCACAGTGTCTACTCCTAACACTGGCAAGAACTCCACTGCAAGCACGCACACTCTTGTGCGCTCGAAGATGACAGTAACTAAAAGTCACGTTGACAGTACTGGCTCCTTAGCCGAATCTGTTCCAGCATGCAAATTCAATTCTAAAAGTCATGCTGACAGTACTGGCTCTTTAGCCGAATCTGTTCCAGTGTGCAAATTCAATTCTAAAAGTCACGCTGATAGTACTGGCTCTTTAGCCAAATTTGTTCCAGTGTGCAAATTCAACTCTAAAAGTCACGCTGATAGTACTGGCTCCTTAGCCAAATCTATTCCAGTGTGCAATCCCACATTCAAAAGTCACGCTGACAGTATTGGCTCCTTAGCCAAATCTGTTCCAGCGTGTAATTCTAAAATCAAAAGTCATGCTAACAGCTCTGGTTCTTTAACCAAGTCTGTTTCAGCGTGTATTTCATCAGAGAAGAATAACTCCTTAGTTATCTCTTCTTCTTCACCGAGTTCTACTAGAACTGGGGGTGGTTTTCCACACAAAGTCCCTTCGAAAAGGAACGACTCTTTAGTTGTTTCTTCTGCTCCTGTAGTTTTTACTCCAGGAACAGCTTTGACTGATACTTTTGTTAGTCAAAGGAAAGGAGATGGTCTTTTGACTACTCTTCCTTCTGGACATTCTATGTCTCAACATCTGAATGAGTCTAAGAAGAAATATTCCTTAATGTCTTCTTCTTTGATTTCTTCAAATTGGGCACAGAATCTGTCCATTAAAGAGGGTCTGTTACCAACTCCTAATCAAGGGAGTGGTTTAACTCTTCCTTCTCTGCAAATATCCAGATCAATGGAAGGAAAACTCCATGTTTCCAAAATTAATATGTTACCTTCCACTGATTTAAGAACAAAACTCAGCACTTCTGGTGTTAAGAAACCATACCAATTGGATATGAAGATAAAAGATCCAGATGCAGAGTATGCAAGAAATTATGTGGCTCACATTAATCACTCTTTGTATAATTAAGAACCATCAAGACCCAAGAACAGGAAGTATATTCCTCAATCTTCACAAACAGATTTACGGGAATATCTTCAACAGAAGAGAAGGAGTAATTCTATATCAAAGGAACATGCTGAATGTGACTTCTATTCAAGAGTCATAATTCAGTGCAGATGTGAATCAACAGTTCAAGACCATGGTGATCATGCTGAATATGACTTCCAGCCAAGAGTCACAATGCAATACAGATGTCAAAATAAACGACAGTCTGTCTTTAATAGGATTCAGTATGAACCTATGCCTGATGAAGATGAGCCTTTGTTTGCCTCTGTCAACATGACTTCTCGGGACACCGGGGGTAGAGTTGATAGTCCAGATGGAGTATATAAAAACACCAGAGCAAGAGTCCTGGCTTCTAGTCAAAGAAATTTGATCCCTGAAATTGACTCTGAATTTCTTGGAGAATCTAACTTCCCACCTCTTCCTACTGGGGGTAATTCTCCTATAGTTGACTTTGATACACGAAGCAATGATTCAGAGCATACAACATCTACTAGTTCATCAATAATCCCTCATACAGTCACGACTTACATGGTTGATGGGAATACTGATGAACCCTCTTCTTTCCTGACTCCTCAAGATCAAAGAATTGCTTCTTTGGAACAGCAAATGAAGTCTATGACTGACATAATGAAGTCAATGTATGAACTCATGACAGCTCAGTTGCAAAATCGACAGACTGTATCAGATGCCATACCAGTTGATACTGATATAAGTCCAATACAAGTTTCTCCAGCAGTACAATCCAATACTCCTGGACCTGCTCAACCAAATCCTAGTCTCTCTGGAGCTGGGGGTAGTGCTTACAATGCTGTTCCTCCTCCTAACTATTCTCTACAAGCCACAACTCCACAATCTTCGGGAGTTGTCTCTGAAGAATTGAAAAATCTCAAAACTCAATTCGAGGCATTCAAACAGAAGGATGGTTTACAAAGGTTAGGCATCAAGCAGCCTTATCCGATAGAATGGAAGCAAGTATCATATCCTCCTAAATACAAGCCTCCTACTATCTCATTCTATGATGGAATCACTTCTCCAAGTCAGTTTATCAATCACTTTGAAGTGATGACTGATCAATTACAACCAAGTGATGCCCTCCTTACTCGGGTATTTATTGGATGTCTCAAGGAAACGGCTTATGAATGGTATAGAAGTCTCCCAGATGGGAGTATTACCTCATTTGCTGGTTTCAAACAGATGTTTCTTGAAAGGTTCTATGAAGGGCTTAATGACATGACTATGTCTGCTCTTATTAGAATCAAGCAGAAAAATAATAAATCTACAGAGGAATACATTGAACGGTTTCGAAGAGAAGCTCTGAAGATGCCTCTTGGAACTCCTGATGCTGTCACCATTGACACGTGCAAATCAAACTTATTACCAATCATCAGTATGTGGACAGGGTCCACTCAATTTCAAGATTGGCCTTCCTTCATAGTCAGTGCTAAAGCTGCAGAAATCAGTGCTGAAACCTTCAAAGGTTTAGGAGTGCAGATGACTCCTAAAGAAACAGGACAAGGGGCTAACAATAAAAATAATGCTCGCAAAGGAAAAGAAACTCTAGAAGTTAATCTTCAGAGCAAAGATGCATCGAATGTTCAAACTCCTGCCTCTACAACTCAACACTCAAGAACACCTCGCCCCAGAGAAGAATATTATTTTGATGACGACGATGTCCTTGGTATCTTTGAATGTCTGCTGAAAGGTAATAAAATACAATTACCAGAGATCAAGAAACCTGATGAAGCTGGTAAGACAGATCATCCTAAATACTGTCCATATCACAGAATGCTGGGTCATACAATTCGTACATGTTATGTATTGAAAGGAAAGATCCAAGAAATGATTAAATCTGGAGCTATCTCTCTTACTCCAAAAGAGAAGACCGTCACCTCCAACGTCGTCTCTATGCAATTTGGAAATTTCCCTCCTCAACTCCTTGAAAGTGGGATTATTCCTATTCCCAAGGCAACTCTTGACATAGTGAATCTTCCTCCTCCACAGTCTGAAGGATTAGTGCCAATCACTTTGGAAATAGGAGAAATCATGTGGATCCATCCTGATCTAGTGGCAGATTTTGAATCGCCTTCTCCTCAAAAGATTTCTTCTCAAAAATCCAAGAAGGCTGGAAAGATCAAGTCATGTCATATGACTTCTCTTGGGTCTACCTCTAACACAGAGCCAAAAGACAAAGAAGAAGCACTTGTTAGTGCTACTCGAACGGGGAAACTTTACCTAAAGGATTATTCTAAAAATCTTGAAGATCCTACTGATATCCCTTCAGATGCTAAAGATGCTCCTAATGTTCCTCCCGAGGAAGAACCATCTACTGAACCTGTTCCTCCCAAGCCTACGGCTCTGGAGAAAGGCAAACAACAGGCTCGGTTTGATAAGCCAATCAAGAAGTCTTCTCCTCTTGGACTTCAGAAGCCTTACAACTTCGACATTTTGGCTCAGCTTGCTAATACTCCCGCTAGAATGTCCCTTTTTGAACTTCTACGTCTTTCCAAAGAGACTCGGGAGACGTTAAGTGAAGCACTTCTACAAGCTGACTCTTGTCTTGCACAATTGAAGAAGCCGGATGCGGAACCTGCCACTTGCTTACATTGCAACAGTGTACTGGAGATTATCCCAAATATCACCTTTACACAAGACGACATGTTACTGGAGGATAATCGACATGATCGACCTCTCTACTACACTGAGAGATTTGTTATCGATCTTAATCGAAACAAAGCTTCTTCTTCTTCTCCCCCTTTAGTCATTGACTTGGCTAAAATCTCTAAGGCTCAGCCTTCTTCCAATGTAAATATTGCTGCTTTTACATTTAATGAAAAGTCTCCACCTTTGCAGTACGTTGATGTGTGTAATTATGTTCATAGTTATTTACATCTGTTAGATGACTTGAACAGTCTGTACAACTCCTATGGTTATTGTGTTCAAGTCATCCCGATTGGGTGGCTAATATTGTTCCTGTTCTTAAAAAGACTGGCAAGATCAGAGTATGCATAGACTTTCACGATCTCAATGCGGCATGTCCTAAAGACGAATTCCCTCTACCAATCACTGATGTCATGGTTGATAATACCTGTGGATTTGAACGAATGTCATTCATGGACGGGTATTCTGGGTATAATCAGATCAAAATGTTCCCAGAAGACGAGAAGCACACTTCTTTCAGAACGCCGGTTGGTACATACTGCTATACAGTTATGCCATTCGGTCTCAAGAATGCAGGAGCAACTTATCAACGAGCTATGAGTACTATATTCCGTGAACATTTGCGGAAAACAGTCGAATGCTATGTTGATGATATTGCAGTCAAAAGTCGACAAAAGGAGGATCATATCCAAGATTTGAAGACTATATTTGATCTAATGCGTAAGCATCAATTAAAGATGAACCCTACTAAGTCCTTCTTAGGCGTCTCTAGTGGTAAATTTCTCGGCTTCGTCATTACCTCTAAAGGTATACACGTGGATCCCGAGAAGATCAAAGCCATCCAAGAGATGCGTCCTCCACGCACCTTAAAAGAGCTACGAGGATTTCAAGGAAGAATTGCTTATATCAGGAGATTTATCTCTAATTTATCAGGACGCTGCAGACCATTCAACAAACTTATGAAGAAAGGTGTCTCTTTTGTCTGGAATAATGAATGTCAGAAAGCATTCGATGATATAAAACAATATCTGATGAGCCCTCCAGTATTGGTACCTCCCGTCTCAGGAATACCGTTCCTCCTCTATACTCGAGCAATGAGTCATTCATTGGGTGCATTACTCGCTCAAAAGAATCAAAATGGCCATGAACAGGCCATTTATTATCTCAGCCGCACTATGACTGGAGCTGAACCTCGATATTCACCAGTTGAAAAAGAATGTCTAGCCTTGATGTTTGCTGTCCAAAAGACACGTCATTATATCATTGGCCAGACTATTCATGTCATCTCCAGGATCAATCCTATACGGATCATGATGAAGAAACCCAGTGTTTTGAATTCTCGATTGGCTAACTGGGAA
Source organism: Iris pallida (assembly GCA_029216955.1). NCBI lineage: Eukaryota > Viridiplantae > Streptophyta > Magnoliopsida > Asparagales > Iridaceae > Iris > Iris pallida. The sequence goes on from JANAVB010018196.1 coordinate 15,119,528, forward strand.
ATCCTACTTGCTCAGTATGATATGCACTATATTCCTCAGAAATCAGTCAAGGGACAAGCTTTAGCTAATTTTCTGGCTGCTCACTCAATTCCAGAAAATTCAAAACTCTATGATGAAATCCCAGATGAAGTCCTAGATTCAAATCAAATTGCTGAAGAAGATCCTACTTGGCGTCTATTCTTTGATGGAGCGTCAAGAATTGGTCCTATTGACGATATTGTTGCTGGAGTTGGAATTGTTCTTGTATCGCCAGAAGGTCTTGCCATCCAAAGAGCTTATTCTCTCGATCAGCCGTGTTCAAACAATGTAGCTGAGTACAATGCATTGCTTATTGGTCTTCAACTCGCTAAATATCTGAATATTCAACATTTGGAGGCGTATGGAGACTCTAAACTTATTGTCAATCAGATCAGGGGTACTTATGAAGTTCGCCATCAAGATCTGGTTCCTTATCATAGAGTGGCCATATCTATGGCCTCATCATTTAAGGAATTCTTCATTGAACATGTTAGTCGAGCATGTAACACAGAAGCTGATGCCCTTGCTAATCTTGCAGCGGTGCTGGCTATCCCAATCAAACGGCAACAAATGATCGTTGTTCGTAATCGAGAATTATTTCATCTTGAAAATAACCTGACTCTAGGACTTCCAGTTGACATTGAAGAATCAACATCTCATGACGTCAACACAACAAGAGGATTTGGATTTAGTCGTAAATCGATATCATCTTCATCCGATTCCAGCATGGAATTCATCTTCAGTAACTCGACTGAGAATCAGAATACGGATAAAGATTGGAGACTTCCTTTCTTAGATCTTGTATTGTATGGTATTCTTCCGGATGATCCGAGTGAGGCAGCATCTATCAGACGACGATCACTCAGATTCTATTACAATCATACAACAAAGACCTTATATCGTCGAGCTTATGATGGTTTACTCCTTCGGTGCATTGCCGGTGATGAAGCCCAACAAGTTATTCGTGAAGCACATGATGGAATTTGTGGAGCGCATCAACCTGGGCCAAAACTTCAAGACCGTATTCGACGGATGGGATATTATTGGCCAACTATGGTATCAGATACCATTGAATATGCAAGGAAATACAAAGCTTGCCAAATCCATGCGGATTTTATACATCAACCTTCGGAATTTCTACATCCGACGGCAGCATCATAGCCCTTCAAAGCTTGGGGCATGGACATTGTCGTCCCGATCAATCCTCCATCATCTAAAGGTCATCGGTTCATTCTCGCAATAACCGATTACTTCTCCAAATGGGCCGAAGCTATTCCTTTATCTGAAGTTAAGACGTCTAATGTCATCAGCTTTATTAAGCACCACGTCATCTACAGATTTGGTGTTCCTCGATGCATTGTTCATGATAACGGACTACAGTTCGTCAGCCAGAAATTTACTCGATTCTGTGACGATCACTGGATCAATAATGTTGCTTCTACCGCATATAATCCAGCAGCTAACGGATTGGCAGAAGCTTTCAACAAGACTATCATCAAACTCCTAAAGAAGTTTGTCTCCACTAACAAACGTAATTGGAGTGACAAGCTCGGGGAATGCTTGTGGGCTTATCGCACTACAGTCCGTTATGCTACTAAGTGTACACCTTTCTCTCTGGTGTACGGATCTGAGGCTGTTCTCCCATTAGAGATTCAAATTCCTTCTTTAAGGATAGCAATCGCTAATGAACTCACTGTCGAAAATAATGATCGTCTTCGATTTCAAGAATTGGAGGCTCTGGATGAAAAACGGTTATCTGCTCAACAGAATATTGAATTCTATCAAGCTAGAATTTCAAGGGCTTTTAACAAGAAAGTCAGAATTCGAACATTTCAGAAAGGAGAACTTGTGCTTACTGTCAGACGCCCGATGACTATGACACACATGAATAAGGGCAAGTTTGATGCAAAATGGGAAGGTCCATTCATTGTCAATAAGATCTTTTCTAATGGGGCTTATCAACTCACTACTCTAGATGGTAAAGCCACTATGATGCCCATCAACGGCAAATTCTTGAAGAAGTACTATGTCTGATATTTCTATCAAGATTGTCTTCCCATCACTCTCCAGCTGTTTCATTGTTCTTTCCGAAGAATCATTCCGATATCTATTATCCCCAGTGGAGATAGGTATTCTACTTGGTATCGTTTTCTCAACAAATTTGATATCCAGAAAATCATGTCCACATTACCTCTGAATTTTCTATCTCAATATCATATTTATGAAAATGATATTTAGTCTTTCTGATTTCTGAGTCAAAAGATCAATGAATAAAGGCAAATATAAAGTGGAAAGGATATATCGTAAACAAAGTTTCCTTAAACAGAGTTTATTTGAGACAAATCCCTCAAGGAAAAAAAAAGTACATCATCATGGAAGATCACTATGATCCCTTTCATATTTGGGACGAGGACCACATACATAATCAGCAAAAGAATTGAATACATCTTTTCCTGATCGCACCAAGAATTGACAGGCAGCCAGCCTCATTGCTTCTTCTTCTTCGGTTTCTCCTGGTTCGACCAGGAAGTCCAGGATATCTTTTGGCGGCTTGGGAGTAGACGAGCTTTCGCCCATTTCTTTCTTCTGCGGAGGTGGATGTTCTTTAACACCTTCAGTAGCTTCAAAGGCGACTTCAGCCTTCTTTATGTTCTCTTCAAAAGACATTGTGGATAAAATACGATCCTTCTATTCAAATATATGCTCTATTTATAGGCATATGGTCACAAGGTTCGAAGGAACGTATTCTTTCCCAATACTCAGTTCATCCATTCATTTCTCATATTTATCCGACGTTTCACATGTTCATTAATACTTGACGGTTCGTCCGTTCATTTATTACATTCACTCGACAGTTCATCTATTCATCGTTTCTTAACGGTTCATCCGTTCATAATCTTCTATCAGTTCATTAAGTGGGGATTCATTATTTATCATGTTTTCATAACCTCTGAATCAATTCCGAATCTGCTTACTCATTTGTCATGTTTTGACCTCTGTATAGAAATCAATCTATTTTCTTTCGAGTTCCTATATATTATCATGTCCATAATACCTCTGATAATATCATATACTCTAAAAACAGAAAAGATGATTTTATTATCTACCATGTCCACAATTCATCCACAAATACAAATCATTGAGCATAGAAGAATTGTCATTTCCATTCCCATTTCACCACAAAAAGTCTATTATATTTTCTTAGACTTTCTTACAAATCATAATGGAAATCTATTACAAATCTTGGATTTTCATTCTATGTACAACTGAGATCTATTTCTTCTTGGATCTTCTCTGACAATCTCGTTGTTTGTGGCAATTCCTGGGTGTCCAGCAGGAATCAAACTCTGGTCTTATCTCTCAGACGAGAGGAGAACCACAGAGTAGGGCAACACGAAAACGTGCTGCTGCCAATACAACTGGTGGATGGGGGTAACCTCTCAAGAAAGACAGGAATGTATCCAAACCTTGGGATACAATTCCTGGTTCTGCCTTGAAAGGAACTCTACTACCCATTCTCTCGGTAGTAGAGTTAACTCCACCATCCAACTCTCGTGTATAAAGGCTCTTCCTACCATCTAAGGAAGACCCTTCTATCTCACGAAGAGTTCTGAGTTGTCTGATTTACGCATCAAAAGCGTATGAGCTCCCTGATGTAGATGTCAGAAGAACATTGTCCACAGCATCCATATCACCAATGCCAGTTCTGAAGAAGGTTTTCAGCCAAAATTCTGCAAGAAACAGTAAAAAAAAATCAGTCAACAGAAACTGGCCAAGCAAAGACAGATGCATTCTGTTCATTTCAGGAAGATGAATTTGTCCTTAGCAAATAAAAAAAATTCGATGCGTGTATATTGAACTTACCGCTGAGTTTGCTGCTAAGGATTGACAGATCCATGTCTGGTAGCATGCACAGAGATTTGACATCAGACAACATGGCTTTCCTATTTCCTTCTCATAGAAAATTCATTCTCAGAAGAGAGGAAGAAGAATGGGAAGATGAGTTTGCGTGGAGTTCATCCATCTATTTAAAGGATCAAGTGCAGGTCTATTCTTGGAAAAGATCCGCATAAATAGCGCTCGTAAATTGTGGAATGAGTGTCACGTGTACTTCGGGAGACCGTGCAACATTGGAAACAGTCAAAGAGTGCTAATTAATCTTCTTCATTAAAAGGCACGCAGATCAAACACAAAAGTTGTACTTCATTCTTTAAACCGGCACTGATGGCCTTACAAAGAGACAAAAAAAAAGGTGCAACAAAAGCGTAGAAAGTTACGCCCTATTTTCCAGAGCGGCTAAGTTTGATGCCTAACTCCTCTACGCTCTTAACTCCCAGGCGATGTAATAGAGTCTCGAGCATTTCACGCTTCTCCATAAGGCTCCGCCCATCAGAAGAAGACGAGCAATCCAATCCAAAGTAGCTCAAGAGGTTCTTGGCTAACTGCGTGGCGTTGTCCTTGAGCTCAATGACGACAGGTTCGGGTTCTTTACCCCCAAAAGTGGGGTCACCATGGGAACAAAAGCCCAACTTGCGTGCTTCCTCTTCAGCTGCTTCCTTTGGGGTCATATTTTCGAGAGATGAAGTCAAAACTGAGAATCACTCCCTGTTTATATAACAGATCTCGTCGACAGTTCATATTCTACCATAAATTGGATGCAATCAGTCTCGGAGAACGAAGAGTCATTATGACATTTAATAAGTTCATTTGGATGTTTTCAAAGAACTTCGAAGTCTTTTCGACTTCCGAAAAATTTTGGAGCCATCTCAGCGTGACTTTAACTCATTTCATCATCTCTATTTCAAAGTATTTCGAAAATATTTTATCATTTTTCGAAAACTTTGAAGGGGATTTTGTAGGCCTCAAAAATGAAAGTCACGCTGAGTTGATCAGAACAAGTCACACAGAGTGATCCAAGAAGCAGCACAAAAAAATACGCTAAGTTCTGCCTGGCCATCTCCTTTAGAAGTCACGCAGAGACAGCTCAGCCATACGTCAGAATCATAATGACTGACAACACAACAGTCGAGAAACGTCTCCTCGTATGCCATGTATGCACAGAATTCGAGAGATCATCGCCGTCTTTTGCGTGATTTTTGAAATTTTCCTTAGCAAGACTCACTCTTCACCAAGTTGGCGTGACTTTGGGTCTTATCTTCATTTAATGCGGCTGATAATATAATCAATGTCAGAGATTTTGTGTCAGACGAAGCGTGCCAAATCAAGACAGCTGGCGGTTTGCGTGGATTCTGAACCTTTTCCTTCCTCAAGTTTGCGTGGATTTTTGAGTTATTCTTCTCAAAGCCTGCGTGAATTCTGAAGTATTCTTCTTCAAAGCTTGCATGGATTTCGCCTTCAACGAGTCTGCGTCAACGAAACTGCGTAGATTTTTTGCCTTCAGCAAGACAGCGTGGATTTCATTTCAACTGGAGTACGTGGCAGCCATGCCACCGATCTCTCTCTCGCGTGCCCAGTAACTTGCACACGACTCGTACAGTAATGCCATGTGTCCAACAGTTACGGGCCACGTCCAGTAACTACTCACTAACCCTGCGTGTATTTAGAGCCTGCGTGACTTTTCAAATACACTAGTGGTGAGGTAGTTATCTTTTCAGTTACTGTTTTGACTCTATAAATAGAGTTCTTTTTTTTATTCATTGTACAGATACATTGATATCTACTGTCAAAATTTTGAGAGCTTTTCTTCTTCGCATAGTCCAAGGGATAAAGCGATCGTCTTCTAGATCGGATTCCTACAGTTGTAATTTTCCCAGATACACAACAAATAAAGAGAATTTCTTTATGGAAAACAATCATCACCGCCTAGGGTATTCATGTAGACCCTGAGAAGACGAAGGCAATTATGGAGATGGGTCCCCCAAAAAATCTTCGTGAACTCAGAGGCCTTCAAGAGAGGCTAGCTTACATCAGAAGGTTCATCTCTAACCTCTCCGGGCGATGTCGACCATTCACCCATCTCATGAAAAAAGGCGTCTCATTCGTATGGGATGAAGAGTGTCAACGTGCCTTCGACATCATCAAAGAATATTTGTCGAACCCTCCAGTACTGGTGGCCCCGGTTGCTGGAAAACCATTCCTGCTCTACGTACGAGCAATGGAACATTCTCTCGGTGCTCTGCTGGCACAAAACAATGATGCAGGCCATAAACAAGCTATATATTACCTCAGCCGAATGATGATTGGGGCAGAACACCGATACACCGCTGTGGAGAAGGAATGCCTCGCCCTTGTGTTCGCCATTCAAAAGATGCGGCACTATGTCACAGGACAAACCATACATGTGATCTCACGAGTCAACCCTCTCAGAGTCCTCATGACTAAACCAGGGGCACTCAGCTCACGCCTCGCTACATGGGCAATATTGCTGTCCCCTTACCATATGATCTTCGTTCCACAAAAGGCTGTTAAAGGTCAAGCCCTGGCAGACTTTTTGGCAGCCCACCCAGGCTCGGAGTCGTCCAGAATATATGAAGAAATCCCAGATGAGGTCGCCGACTCGCATGCAACCTCTCACGATGATATATGGCGAATGTTCTTCGACGGCGCCTCAAGGACCGGACCTAAAGACAACATCGTCGTCGGAGTCGGGGTGGTGCTGGTCTTCCCTTCCGGATTGGTGATTAACCGCGCTTACTCTCTCACAGAGCCCTGTTCTAACAATGTGGCCGAGTACAACGCTTTGGTCATTGGCCTCCAACTTGCAAGAGAGCTGGGGTTAGAATATCTTGAAGCATACGACGATTCTCAGTTAATCGTCAATCAGATCCGGGGCTCGTACGAAGTCCGCTACGAAGATATGATCCCATATCATCAAATAGCGATCAACATTATTTCATCATTTGAAGGGTTCTTCATCGAACATGTCCTCAGACTCCGAAATATCGAAGTCGATGCCCTAGCTGGCCTTGTTGCTTCCCTAGCGGTTTCGAACTATGCTCGCCAGTCCGTAGATGTGATAGGTCACGAACTGGTCTGTCCCAAGAATAATTTTTAATTTGTGGCGAGTTATTCCGCTCAGACGATCGACGAAGTCCCAGACTGTAGACAACCATTCATTGACTTCGTGGTCTACGACATCCTGCCTGAGAACCCAAAAGAGGCCACCTCTATCCGAAGGCGTTCTCTCAGTTTCTTCTACGATACAGAGACGAAAATGCTGTATCGCCGATCCTATGATGGATTATTGCTTCGATGTCTGTCAAATGCAGAAGCCAAAGAAGCCGTACACGAAGCTCACAACGGCGTCTGCGGGGCCCATCAGCCTGGCCCTAAATTACAAGACCGTCTTCGCCGAATAGGCTACTACTGGCCCACAATGGTAGCAGATGCGATAGACTATGCTAGAAAGTACAAAGCTTGCCAAGTCCATGTGGACTTCATCCACCAACCATCCGAATTTCTACATTCGACAGTGGCGTCCTGGCCGTTCGAAGCATGGGGAATGGATATCATCGGTCCGATTACACCACCTTCCTTCCGAGGACATCGCTTCATACTCGCAATCACAGATTACTTCTCCAAATGGGCGGAAGCTGTCCCACTTGCAGAAGTGAAGACTTCAAACGTGATCAGCTTCCTCAAGCATCACGTCATCTATCGCTTTGGACTGCCCCAAAGGATCATCCACGATAATGGTCCGCAGTTTGTAAGCCACGCCTTCTATCGGTTCTGCTACAAACACCGCATCCAGAATATTGCTTCAACACCATACAATCCGATAGCGAATGGGTTGGCAGAAGCATTCAACAAAACAATCATCAAACTTCTCAAGAAGTTCGTATCGTCTAACAAACGCGACTGGAACGAGAAACTTGGTGAATGCTTATGGGCGTACCGTACCACAGTCCGAACAGCCACAGGGAACACACCATTCTCCCTGGTGTACGGGAGTGAGGCAGTCCTCCCATTGGAGACTCAAATACCCTCACTTCGCATCGCCCTTACTTACCGATTGACGACGGACGATAACTACCGTCGCCGGCTACAAGAGTTAGAGGCCTTAGATGAAAAGCGTCTCCTGGCTCAGCAACGAATCGAGCTTTACCAAGCACGCATCTCTGGAGCCTTCAACAAGAAGGTTAAAATTAGAACATTCTAGGTGGACGATCTCGTCCTGGCAGTCCGAAGGCCGATGGTCATGACTCGCAAGACCGTCGGCAAGTTCCAGCCAAAATAGGAAGGTCCATTTATCATCGAGGCTGTATTCTCCAACGGTGCTTACCGCCTCGCAAAACAAAATGGAGACTTGCTCATGTTGCCCGTCAACGGCAAGTTCCTGAAGAAATATTATGTCTAAACAACACATTCCAGATCATTGAGTTATGTACCCGCTGGTGCCGCTGAACTCATACCCACAACATTCCAGTTCATTGAGTTATGTACCCACTGGTGCCGCTAAACTCATACCCTCAACATTCCAGATCATTGAGTTATGTACCCACTGGTGCCGTTGAACTCACACCGACAACATTCCAGATTATCAAGTCATGTACCCGCTGGTGCCGCTGAACTTACATCCATAATACCCCAGATTATCGAGTCATGTACCTGCAGGTGCCTCTGAACTCACATTCCGGTCACTCTTTCAGATAACAAGTCATGTATGACCATACCTCTTAACTTTCTTCCTGAAAGAAATCCTCCCTCATGATCCACTACCCGCACTCCCAGTGCACAAAAAGGGTAACAGATCCGCAAATTTCCAAAACGGCCATGTCCTCATTACCTCTGAGTCGTTTTACTTCCGCCAAAAACAAATCACCCCTTTACATAGAACTTCCATGTTCTCATTACCTCTGAGTCGTTCTATGTGCCCTCCTTCATTGAGCCCACTCCTGCCATGTCCTCATTACCTCTGAGTGGGAAGGCTCCGTCGAAGAAACCTTCATGCTTGCCATGTCCTCATTACCTCTGAGTAAGTATGATGATTCCCTTTCGACTTATTATCTGTACCCACAACCGGAGTACGCCAAGGATAATAGGTCCACAAATATTCTCCGCTGAGTCCACTCCTGCCATGTCCTCATTACCTCTGAGCAGGAAGACTCCACGGTAAAACCTTCGTACTTGCCATGTCCTCATTACCTCTGAGTAAGTATGATGGTTCTCTCTCGTCTTATTATCCGTACCCTGAACCTGGGTATGCCAAGGGTAATAGGCCCACAAATGTCCTCTGTTGACCACAAATATCTTCCGTTGAGTCCACTCCTGCCATGTCCTCATTACCTCTGAGTAGAAAGACTCCTCGGTAAAACCCTCATACTTGCCATGTACTCATTACCTCTGAGTAAGTATGTTGGTTCTCCTTCATCCTATTATCCGTATCCTAAGTCGGGGTACGCCAAGGATAATAGGCCCACAAATGTCCTTTGCTAAGTCTCTTAGTACAGGCCCACCATTCCTCATCATGCCCTGGGAGCCCAGCTGCTCTATGGCATTCCTTCTCCCGATACCCCGAACACCCACGACCACCTTACTGTGGAATTGTTCTAGGTATCTCCAATCAAACTTGTTATCCGTACCTAAAACCAAGGTATGCCAGGGGTAACAGGTCCACAGACAAGTCCCCCATGCGGGGCACACATCACCACAATACCACAGGCACAACAAGCAATACAATTGAAGGGTAGAATGGAAAGTACTCTTTATTTGAAAGACAAAAAAAGCATTACATATGGTGGGGACCATGTCCTTCTCAAAAAGAAAAGAAAAGGAGAACAGAAACAAAAGAAGAAAAGGCCGACTATAGCTCGGTATTACACAATTCCAAGAGGCGGTTTCTCACCAAGGCGGTCCCTCGCTCAAGCCGCTGTCTGGCTCTGCGCTCAGCTTCCTGGGACAACTGCTCCGCATCATCCAAGTGCATATATACCAGCTAGTCATCGTCCAACTTCTTCAGAGCCGTTTACAGGTCACCTTCGCCGCAACTGTCTTCTTGGGAGCCATTGGTGATTGAAGAAGAGGATGACAATGGGGTAGGTAAAGATCAAAGTAAAGGAGAAAGTAAAGAAGTTTTCTCTCTTAAACTCCTCTGATTTATAGGAGGACAAGAGAGGGGGGAACACGTAGACTAATAACCGCCTCGGAAAAGACGAAATCGACTCCTCGAATTTCATCCCTTCTCTCATAAAGGAGATTCACCCAGGACATGAAATCCAAAGATTTAATGAGCCGACCTTTGGGATTTCCCCTAAAGGCGGCACTAAAACGAATTTGAGGCAATTAATGACGCGCACACGTGGCAAGGAGCTATGCGGTCCGAAAGTCCCTGCGGTTGATTGACTCAATGCGGCCGAGACATCCATGCGGCCGAAACATCCATGCGGCCAGGACATCATCTGCGGCCAGGAGAATTTATACATGGCCATGCTTCTTATTCAAAGTATTTCAATTTTGTAAATTGAAAACTTTGAAGGGGGTCTTGTAGAAGCATGTAAAAGAATAAAGAAAGATCCATACGGCCAGGGAGCCCCATGCGGCTCAGAGAGTTCATGCGGCTCAGGGATCCATGCGGCTCAAGCATCTATGCGACTCAAAAAAGTTCCATGCGGCTCAGAGAGGAGCCACGTGGTCTGCAACAGCTCCTCTTTTTGTCCTTTACTGCATTAAATGCCTTGACGGCTGACAGCTCTGACGAAGTGACAGCCCTGATACAAAAATACAAATTATGACTCCGTCATAATGGCAGACTCTTAGGAAAATGAAGGAAATCTCTGACACGATCCCCCGAGATCCAGAAACTGTCATGCGGCTTTGACGCGTGGACAGTCGCATGCGGCTCAAGTAGAGACCATCCCATGCGGCTCAGGCCAAAGCTGCCCTATGCGGATCACGAAGACTATCCCCATGCGGCTCACGAAGACTATCCCCATGCGGCTCACGAAGACCATCCCCATGCGGCTCATGAAGACTATCCCTATGCGGCTCATGAAGACTATCTTCATGCGGTTCACGAAGAAGGCACTCATTATGCGGCCATCATACACTCATGCGGCTCAGATCATTACCATGCGGTTCAAATATTCAGGGGGCCACTCTCAAGCAGCCTTGACACGTGGCCAGCCTTATGCGGCTCAATGAGGAGCAACCTTCCTGCGGCTTAGATTTCTGCAATGGCTCGCGGTTAAGACACGTGTCATGATAGCGGGACATGTGGCATCAAATTGATCGAAATCCCTCAACAAATCCCAATAAAATATTGGGATCAAATCAAATCATTTGCAATCAAGCAAACTAATGACAAATGTCGGGAAATCCGAGGTTGGCATGACAAATCATGAGGATTTATGTCAATCATCATTAATTACCCACAAAAGATTTGATGCAATCACATTTATTGCTCAATTCTCGTATATTCAAGATGAACGGCCCAGATCCAGTAATCCTTAGCCGCCGACTTTTAAGAATGGGCAATCATTGCAAACCCTAATGATCCCCCCACTCTTATAAATAGCAAGGTACCATTTCCTTGCGAGGAGGAGACATAGATATACAGAGAGAGAGAGAGGAGATTCTCTGATAAAAAAAAGAGAGACACAGAGATCCAGAGAGCCAGAGAGAGAATATACAGAGATCAAAAGGAGAGCATTTCTTCATCAACCCAAGCAGTTCTTCTACAGAGTCAAAAAGCTGCACCCGATCGTCCAAGGAGTAAGGCAGAGCTGCCGTCGCTTTCCCGAGCCTCTATTGTTGTACCTAGGCTTTCTCCCTATGCCTTTTTTGTACAAGCGAGTTTGTATTGTGAAGTAAAAGTCCAGTCCTCCGATAATTGTTCTGCTCTTTTATATTTTATCGCAAACAATACCGTCGGTATTCCGGTCGAACAGTAACGGTCATATTAGTATCCGTTGGGAGCATTTAATGCTGCCATTAATGCAGTCTATGCCATTCAAAAATCAAATATTTGTAACCGGGTATACCGTCGATATGTCGCGGTATACCGTCGGTATACTGATGCAAACAAAATGGTATACCGTCGGTATGCCGGAGCATACCGTCGGTATGCCGACGTTCGTCACAGAACGTTTTGTGGTCCACAAAATGGTATACCGCCGGTATGCCGACATTCTTTACAGAAGGTTTTGTGGCCAATAAAATGGTATACCGCTGGTATGCCGGAGCATACCGCCGGTGTGCCGATCTATAGGATTTTGATTTTTGACTTTAAGAAGAGAAAGCTTTTTAGTTTGTCATCCAACCTTAAGTGTTTACAGAAAGACCTAGACCTTGTACAGACTCGAAATCATGCAGTGTAGGAAGCCATCTATGCAAGGAGCGCCGGTCTTTACATCAGTCTTCAAGGCTATGGATGGTAAACTTGAATGGACAGACTTTATGTTGTAGAGCTTCTGAAATGATATCAATATGAAAACAGAAAAAACTAAACTACGAAGATGTTGTTAATATTATCAAAATAATAATGTGCCAACAATCTCCCCCATTTTGATAATTGACAAAATAGAGAGATAGCATCTTCAGGGAGTGACTCCCCCGTAGGTAGACAACTCCCCCTCAATACGTTTTCTCCCCCTTTGTCACTTAGTCAAAGATGGAAAAAATAATAATAATAAAAAATTAGCATAAATATGGAGCACAGTATCATAGACAAAAGCATGTATTGATCGATAAAGTTGGAAATTGAATACATGCAGGACACCCATAACATACTTCATAAGACCAAAGTAAAAACTCTCCTCTACGAGAGTTAGCAAGACAAATAAAAAGCAGATAACAAGTCCCCGTAGGACTGCAAACAACAAGTAACAACCAACCACTGGTCCCCGAAGGACCTCAAAAGACAGAAAAAAGACACAAACACAAACAAACTAAGACAACCATTTATTCGACACCACCATCAAAAGGAAGCAACCCCTACTCGTCAACCGGATCATCCCCACCATCCTGAGCCTGGTGGAAAGCGCCAAAAGGATCAATGTCGTCCGGGTCCATGAAACCGTAGGCATTGGGATTGGAAAAGTGGGAGGCCTGGTACATTGGATCATGAAGATTCAGATCCAGAAAAGCGTCCCGGTCCTGAAGAGTGTGCTGAATGAAATAGGCCTAGTCATGGAAGCGGGACTGAATCGGAGTGCCAAGGCCACGAGTGTTGGCTCGCATCTGCTCCTCTGTCTGAGCCATACGCATATCGAAATGCTGCTGAGTCAGCGGCATGTAGCGGCCGGAGGCAGGAGGAGTAGAGGTGGGTGCGGCAGGAGTAGAAGCTGGCGCTCTTGGGAGGAGGAGGCACGGGATGTGGAGGCACCACCGATAGAGCGAGAAACGGCGAGGAAGGATGGGACGCCGTCCGAGTAACATTGGGAGAGGTCGACTTGCTTGGCTTCCAAGATGAGAGTGATGAAGGAGCCATAATAGAGATTCTGCTTCCCCGCGGCAGGACGCCGAAGAAGGCATGGAGAAGTGTCTTGGGGAAGGAGAAAGTCTTCCTCGAATACAAGTAGTACATGCATACCAGGGTGTCACCAGTGATGGCATCATAGTTGTCGCCCTTGGGATAGAGAGTGTAGCACACGATTCTATGGAGCTCATAATAGAACGGCTCCAGTTGGACGAAAAGAGCCGGGATATTAGGAGGATTAGGGCCCTTGCAAATAATGGCGCATAATTCGTCAAAGGAGACCGATGCCGAAGAATGAAGAGCAGCCAAGCCCGGTAGAGCCTCTCATCTGTCCGGGACGCCAAGAATGCTAGAGAGGTCATGAGCCGTCATACGGAAATGACGGTCGTTGACCATCGTCTCAATGGCTCCGTTCTCCATGTCCGAGACCATGTTGCAGTAGAAGAGACGAATGTCGGCGGGGTAGACAGGCACCTGACGCCGAAGAAGGGAGGATAGTCCAGCCGTCTCGAAGAGAGAAACATGGCCGGGAAAGAGATTCCAGTTAATGGCACGGCCTTTGTAAACGTTATAGTGCACAAAGTGGTAAAACCAAGACTCGGCAGCCAGGGGAGAGGTGAAGACCCGCTAATCGTAGCCATGGGGGAGAGCCACCGGGGTGAAGGGATTCGAAGCGATGGAGGAGGAACGATCACGCTTGGGGGCAGCCATTGGGAGAAGAAGATAGGTGGAGAAGGAAGTAGGGTTTTGTGAAAAGTGGGGAAAAAAGAAGAAGAAAATGGGGTTTTTAAGGAGAAGGTGGGAAGGGGAACGGTTACTGAGTTGGAAAGGGGAATGGTGGGTTGGAAATAATGGAGATAAAAGAGGAGTTATGGGCAAGAGGAAGGGATGGGTATTTAATGTGATGGAAAGTGAAGATATGGGGAAGATGAGAGGAGGAGGTGGTTAATAAAGAGAGAAGTGATTTGATGTGATGGGTATTAATGAGGAAAATAAGGAATAAAGAGAGAAGGGAAGAAAGGTGGTCCCGTGCTGGATTTGACACAGCAGTCCGCCGCGCACCGGTATACCGTCGGTATGCCGACGTATGCCGACGGTATATCGATTTTTGGCACAGAACCTATGTCACGACCCGATCCCAACTAATTGGGTCGAACCGGATCATGCCCAGCCTGCACCGTTGTTGAGACGGCGGCAGTAAGCTGTTCAGTAGCAGGTAACCATACAACAACACTATATTTGTCACAACTCAAAATTTGGAAATTTAAAACTTTATTACACTTTTACAATGGAATGAAAGATACAACTTAAACCATTTTCTACATACATCAAGAAGAAAAGAAAACTCTAGGCAAACAGCTCATCAGTCTCAAAATCCTCATCTTGGAATCGCGGAACAAAGCCTCATCAGTGATACCTAAAATGTTGGGTCTCCAGTCAGGAGGGAGCAAAGTACAATTCATGCTAATCTTGACAATTAATTTAACAATAAAATCATGCACTTTTAAACAGTTTGAAGATGAACAGTTTTGAAACAATATAGTACAGTGATGTGAATAGGCAATGTATATGACCGGCTTGGGTTACAGTAGTATCTAGCGATACGGTATGGCTTGTCCCCGTGTGAAGAGGGGAAAGCTAATACAGTCAGTTACAGTAATTTGGATGTGGTCATAAACATTACTCTACTCCCCCAGTCCCCAACAGTACAGTCAATACTACCGAAGGAGTTCGTGTTTGAACAGTGGTTTAAAATTGCAGTGAAGTGATTATTAAATAATTGTAATCAACATAAATGTACTTGCCTTTGTATTAGAATGACTGGAAAGACGAGTCGGTACCGAGGAGGAACGTCAGTTGTAACTTCGAGTTCCTACAGTTGAGAACTCGACTTAGATCCTTTGTATAACCAAGCTAAGTGTGCTAGTTGCAATCTCTAGTAGTAAGTCCTAGTCAGGTTTTAGTTGTTATTAAGCTACAGCTATCGTTTACGTCGCCAACTATGTGCGTTGATTAGACCAGTTAATTTGATTATTTGGAAATAATAATGAGAACCGATTATCTTTGGAAAACTTTGTATTTTCGTAATATATCTATAAAAATATAGTTTCTTTTAGTGATAAATCATGAACTAGTTATTTACTAATATTTTATCCATTTTAATTAATTATTAATTAATCATAAACGAGAATAGATTACGATCTAGTTACGATTACACGTCAAAATCAGAACCACCCAAGATCACATCCACCCAGAAAATAAAATAAAAATCTACGCTACACCATACAAGGGCACAGCTAAACATCCTAGAGTGGGCTTATGCCCTGTACAATTATCTTTTACATCAAATAAGAGAAAAGTGATTTAATTACTAAGTAAAGTGCAATAAATAAATAACTATATTAAATAGCCTAAATATTAAATAAAATAATTTAAAATAAATGCTAAGAGTCTCAGACTCGGTCCATCATCAAAATCCAGCTAATACCCCGGTCGGACCGGTGCGTTTGCATTTCGCCAGGGCCCACAGACCGGTACGGTCGTCGCCCGAAAAATCAGTTTAAAATTCATTTTCGAAAACCGATTTTGAAATCAAAATAAATATAGTTTCGTAAAAATTTGGGCAGCATTTCCTCTATTTCGGGACAACCCAAAACTGGGAAATGCGCCACAGAAACCTGCAATTATTCCAACCCAATAATAATCCCACAAATATATCCATCAAAATATTTCCAAAACCACCAGAAATAATTCGCAATCCACAGAACTTCCCGAAATGTCCGAGAATCACGCAATCAAACCAAACCATACAACCAGCAGATAAAAATCACAGAAAATATGCTAACGCAGCTAACCGAATAAAATACGCAGCTAACCGGATTTCCCAAAGGGAAACCGGGGACCGATTCTCATCATGGACTCTACGGGAGGGACGAACTACTGTGATTAACAAGAATTTACCAAATTCCATTGGCGGGGAGCCGCGGAAAAAGCTTGGGAAAAACCGAAACGACGTTCGGACAACGGGGTCGCGGATCCTGGACAGCGGAAACTCCACAGAGCGCTGGACAGCGGGAGAGGGTCCGCGGGGGAGGGGCTCGCGAGCAGATCTGGCCCGCTGGAAAGCGGCGTGGACGGCGGCAGTTCGCCGGAAGGCGCGGCCACGGGCGAGGGGGCCGGTCGGGCTCGGCGCGGGGAGGTCGCGCCTCGGGTCGCGGGTCGGCAGCGGCGCGCTCGGGGAGCTGCGCGCTGGACAGCGGCGCCTCGGGTCGCGGACGGCGGGAAGGAGTCGCCGGGAGGGGGTCGGCCGCGGGTGAGCGCGCCGACGGATCTGGCCGGAGAGGTCGGCACGGGGAGGGTTCGGCGAGCTCGGGGAGCCGCGCGCACTGGACGGAAGAGGCGCCGGTGGAGAACTCGGCCGCGGGGGCGCAGCCTCGGGGAGCTCGGTCGGCCGAGAATGGGGTTAGGGTTCGGGAGCTTCTCTCCAAGGAACTCAGAGAGAGGGAGAGAGAGATGGTTACAAAGCTTCTGTGAGAATGGTGAGAGTAAAAGTGAGTTCTGTGGTTGAAAAGATGAGAGTATTCTCTTCTGTTGTGAGTTTGGAGAGAACGTGGGGGAAAGTGGGAAATAAATGGGAAGTTATAAGAGGGGGGAGTGGAAGAGTTTGTGGAGAGGAATAAGGGGGTTATGGAACGTGGGAAGTTGGGGGAGTGTGCTGGTCCTTCGGGACCAGCTCTCCAAAAATGTTTTTTTTAATAATAATAATAACCAAGTCAGATCAGAATTAAATAGGAAAGGGTTCGGGCTCAGGCCTGGGTCTGGGTTCGGACTCGGGTCTGGGTTCGGAAACCAAAAAATCCATGTTATTATAATTTTGAAACTATTTTCCACTCAAAAATATTTAATAGTAATAATATTAATAATAATAATAATTTTGAAAAAACTAAAAGTAACATTAATTATAAAACACAAATTATGGGTTTCACAACCTAATTCTGAACCAAAATCGGCTTGCCATCGGTATACAGCAGTATACCGTCGGTGTGCCGGCCGAGAAGAACTATGAGTCGAAATTTAAAATGCCTAATTCTTGGCAAAGAAAAAACGAAGCGATCTTCCGGGAGCGGTTTGGTGAAAATATCAGCTAACTGATAAGTAGTGTCAATAAATTCAAGACGAATATCTCCCTTTTGTTGATGGTCACGAAGAAAATGGTGTCTAATTTCAATGTGCTTCGTGCGTGAGTGACAAATCAGGTTTTTCGTGAGATTGATCGAGCTAGTGTTATCACATTTAATACGGGTGCAAGTATGAGAAATGCCATAATCTATGAGTGTTTGTGACATCCAAAGAATTTGTGCACAACAGCAACCGGCCGTAATATACTCGGCCTCAGTGGTTGAAAGAGCAACAGAATTTTGTTTCTTACTAAACCACGATACCAAGGATTTTCCAAGGAATTGACATGTGCCGCTAGTGCTTTTTTGGTCAATCTTGCATCCGGCAAAATCTGTATCCGAGAAGCCGTGAAGCTCAAAGGATAAAGATTTTGGATACCAAAGCCCATGTTCACGGTGCCTTTGAGATATCGAAAAATACGCTTTACGGCACATAAGTACGATTCCTTTGGATTTGCTTGATAACGTGCCCAAAGACATACACTAAACATGATATCAGGACGGCTAGCAGTTAGATAAAGTAAACCACCAATCATACCTCGATACTTACGAATGTCAACCGATGTGCCATCTTTATCATTGTCAAGCTATGTCGTTGTTGCCATAGGAGTCCTCATTGATTTGGATGAGTCAAGTTCGAAACGCTTGAGGAGATCCTTTGTATATTTTGCTTGATTGATGAAGGTCACTTTGGGTCCTTGTTTGATTTGTAATCCCAAAAAGAATAATAGTTCACCCATCATACTCATTTCAAATTCTTCATGCATAACTTTAGCAAATTCTACACAAAGTGTATTGTTAGTAGAACCAAAAATAATGTCATCGACATAAATTTGAACCAATAAAAGAGTGCCACTATGGGATTTGATAAAAAGTGTTGTATCAACCTTGCCCTTAGAAAAATTGTGTGAAACAAGAAAGGAGCTAAGGCGCTCATACCAAGTATGGGGAGCTTGTTTGAGGCCATAAAGGGCTTTGTGGAGTTTGAACACGTGATTAGAAAATTGAAAATCTTCAAAGCCAGGAGGTTGTTTTACATAAACTTCCTCTTTAATAATACCATTTAGAAAAGCACTCTTAACATTCATTTGAAAGAGTTTAAAATCATTAAAGCAAGCAAAAGCACATAGCATACGAATGGATTCAAGACGAGCAACCGGAGCATAGGTTTTGTCGTAGTCAATGCCTTCCTCTTGGTTATAGCCTTGAGCAACCAATCGGGCTTTGTTACGAGTCACTAACCCATCTTCATTAAGTTTATTTTAAAACACCCATTTAGTTCTAATAATGGGGTAATTGCTAGGTTTTGGGATTAGTTCCCAAATCTTGTTTCGCTCAAATTGATTTAGCTCTTCTTGCATCGCTATCATCCAAAATTCATCAAGAAAAGCATCATTAACATTTTTAGGCTCTATTTGAGAGAAAAAAGCCACGTTTGCACAAAGATCATGAGTGGAGGATCTAGTGCTAACACTGGAGGAATGATCCCCAATGATAAGTTCCTTAGGATGATTGGTGATAAATCTCCATTCTTTTGGGAGATCCTTTTGAGGAGGCTCGAGAGGTGGAGACTCTTTTGTTGGGGGAGTCACAACTTTATTGTTAGATGAAGAAGGACGATCTCCAAGAGAGGAGTTCTCCAACCCAAACGAGATGTCATCAATATCATCGGAAGAGAAGAATGTAGAAGAGTTAAGTTCATTAAAAGAGACATTGATTGACTCTTCGACAACAAGACTTCTTTTATTAAAAACACGAAAACTTTACTATGAGTAGAGTATCCAAGGAATATTCCTTCATAGCCTTTTTCTTCAAACTTGCCTAGGTTATCCTTGGTATTCAAAATAAAACAATTACAACCAAAAACTTTAAAATATTCAATAGAGGGAATTTTGTCAAACCAAAGCTCATAAGGAGTCTTCTTAGAAATAGGTCTAATCAAGACCCTATTTATAATATGACATGCCGTGTTAACGGCTTCCGTCCAAAAATATTGGGGGAGCTTATATTGGTTTAACATAACCCGGGCCATATCGCCAAGGGTTCTATTCTTTCTCTCCACAACACTATTTTGTTGAGGAGTTCGTGGACAAGCAAAATCATGTCCAAAACCATTCTTTTCACAAAATCTTTTGAAATCGACATTGTCAAATTCTCCTCCATGATCACTTCTAATCTTGTTAATAGAAAAACCTTTCTCATTTTGAACACGTTTACAAAAAGCAACAAATTTACGAAAAGTATCACTTTTGTAAGCAAGAAAAATAACCCAAGTAAATCTCGAAAAATCATCAACCAAAACAAAAGCATAAATCTTGCCTCCAAGACTAGCAACTCTACTAGGACCAAAAAGATCCATATGAATAAGTTGAAGAGGTCTAGAGGTACTCACAGAGTTGATGGATTTGAAGGATGACTTGGTCAACTTACTCTTCTCGCATTCTTCACACACCATATCCTTTTTGAACGGGATACTTGGGAGTCCTCTTACGAGCTTCTTGGTAGCAAGACGAGAACTGGTATCCATGTTGGCATGTCCGAGCCTCATGTGCCAAAGCCAACTTTCATCGTTCTTAGCAACTAAGCACCTGTCATTGTTAGTATCTTCAACAAGATATAAAACATAGATATTGTTTTCTCTAATGTCTTCATAAACAATAGATCCACTTGAACTATCGGTAATGAAACATTTGAGATTAACAAACTTGATATCATAACCATTATCGATAAGATGACTAATACTAAGAAGATTGTGTTTAATATTTCTCCGTAAGACACACATTCTTAATACAAGGATAAGGAGGGGAACCGATATTACCATTTCCTATAATGTGATCTTTAAGATAGTTACCAAAGGAGACGTGTCCTTCCTTCTTCATCGATAGCGTTGTAAATAATGAAGCATCCCCGGTCATGTTCCGTGAACAACCGCTATCGAGAATCCACTTGCTTCTAGCATGAGAAGGACTCTTCACCTACAACATAAGTTGAAGATGAACATTTTGGTACCCATGATTGTATGGGTCCTTGAGTGTTTGTCTTAGGAACCCACTTAAAAACTTTCTTATCAACAAGTTTCCTTGTATGACAATAATTGGTCGTATGTCCAAGCAAGCCACAGTAGTTGCAAATCATAGAGGATTTAGAAGAAGATGTGTGAGTATCATGCATATGTGAATCTCTAGTGCGAAGAATTCTATCATTAGTATTATGATGATGATAATAAAAAGCATGATGCGAAGTATTTTTCTTAACAAATGGTCCTTTCCTTGTGTTAGAAAAGGATTTATGTGTAGTGTTCATGTAAGAAGTATGCCTAGCATTGTGATGAGTATGGAGGTGTCTTGGAGTATGCATGTGAGTAGTGTTCTCATTACCTAGTTTCTTACTCTGTACAAGAAGATCATTATACTTAATAGAAGTATCATATTCTCTCCTATTAGCATCTTGAACCTTATGCATAGCAAATTCATAAGCTCTTCTCATGGAAAGAATCTCATCATCATTTTTCTTGATGGTGACAAGGGATTCTTGAAACTTGAGTCGCAAAGACTCTATCTCATCCGTGTCAGAAGCAGGAGATTTTCCCTTTACATCAATAATGATGCTTGAGAGTCTTTCTACTTCAAGTTGAAGAGCATCAACCTCTTTTAGAGATTTCTTGTATTTATTCCTAACACCTTTTTGCTCTTCATGCAATTCAAGGATAGCTTTCACCAAGTCATCATAAGTAAGAGTATTTAAGAAGAGATCATCAAGTACCTCATCGGTTGCCATGAGACAAACGTTGGCATTGTGTTTGCACTCTTTGTCGTTGTCGGAGTCGCTTGCGTCACTCTCACACCAATGCCTGTGTTGGCAAATTTCCTGGAGGACGAGCTTCTCTTGCTAGGCTTCTCGTACTTGCTTGAGTCTTTTTTTATCATTGGACAGTCCCTCTTGATGTGTCCGGTTCTTCTGCATTGATAGCATGCCGGATCTTCCTTATTGCCCCGTCTGAAGCGGTTGGCTTTGTTGAATTTGAGGAACTTCTGAAAGTGCTTAGCTGTGAGAGCTATTTCTTCATCATCGTCCGACTCATTGTCGTCGGAGCTATCCTTGGAGTAGGACTTTGTAACTTTGAGAGCAAGAGACTTCTCCTTCTCCGCCTCTTGTATGAAAGATTCCTCTTGATCTTTCATATCGAGTTCGTGAGTCATAAGCTTCCCCATGAGGGTCTCAAGGTTCATGACTGTCAGGTCGTTCCCCTCAATGATTGCGGTAGCTTTAGGACTCCATCCTTTTGTCAATCTTCTAAAAAAATTTCTGATCTTTTCATGAGCAGGATATTCCTTACCAAGAGAAGAGAGAGGATTAATAATATCACCAAAACGAGTAAACATGCAAGTAATAGATTCATCATGCTTCATCTTAAAGGACTCATATTCTTGCGTGAGTCTACTAATCTTGGATTCCTGCACTTGTGAAGTACCTTCGTGTGTGACTTCAAGCAACTTCCAAATCTCATTGGAAGTCTTCTAAGTAGAGATTCTATTGAATTCACTACTATCGAGAGCACAATAAAGAGCGTTCATAGCCTTGGCATCTCGACTAGCAAGCTTCTTGGTATTTTCAGTAAGTGTGTCCCTAAGGGTATCAGAGGCAATATCCTCAATAACTCTGGAAGGAGTAGGGAGACCATTTATCACACAATCCCATAAATCGAAATCTATGGACTTCAGATAAATGCTCATCCTAATCTTTCAGTAGTTATAGTTGGTTCCATCAAATAGGGGAGGCATATTTGTGGAGTATCCCTCATTGTGGAAGGTGTTGATACTAGGATTAGTGGCCATGGATCACTCAAAGGGTGTAAATCCAAATCAAGAGAACAAAGCTCTGATACCAATTGTAGAACCCTAGAGGGGGGTAAATAGGGAAATAAAATATAACTAGAGCACAAAAAGCAATATATGACAAATAAAGGGAAAGAGTAAGAATATCAAACACAAGATGTATCCTGGTATCCTCGCTTGAGGCAATCCAGTCCCGGAACTCTCTCCGGCTTAAATCCACTATTTAATCAAAATAGTACACACGAGTTTGGATCCGAAGAACTCGCTAACTTCAACACGAGTTTGGATTCGAAGACTCGCCAACTTCAACACACTAGTTGTAGCTCCCCTTCCCAGAATTTTAAAATATTATTATTTTATTTATTTTATTTAAATAGTGATTTTAAAAAACTTTATAAATAATTATTTAGTTAATTATTACGGTGGATGGTTTAAGCCCTTGTGGAGTTTTGGAGTACAAGGTGGCTAGGAATCATGGCACGAATAGTGCAGTAGCATGCCTTGACTCGTGTATTAGTCATGCCAAGGAAGGCCGAGCCTTAGTGATGTCCTAACTAGGAAAACCAGGCCAAGTTGCGACTTAACCCTAAACCGAATACTTAATTATTTATTAGTTATATTATTGAGCATTAGAGAACCCGGTTGTACCAAATTAGTCTAGATAGGACCCAAGCAAGCCCAAGCCCATGTAGTCATGGGGTACGGCCAAAAACATCGCGCTGATGTATTTTTGGTATCAGGGTGTCGTATTCTGTCTAACGACTTAAATGAATATTTTCTAGTATTTGTAAATAAATATTATGAATATTACTATTAGTATTATACAGTGACTTTTTTGTATAAAATAGGCCCTCGTATATTTTGGAGATTTTTGGTATATACGACTTTATTTGGTTTATCGAACTTCGTTATTAATTGTTATTATTATTATTATTATTATTATTATTATTATTATTATTATTATTATTATTATTATTATAATTATTATTATTATTCTTGTTATTAATATTTTATTATTTTATTATCAATATCATTGGGTTATTATGAGATAATACTATTTTATTATTATTTGTTATCTGTGTGTATATATATATATATATATATATATATATATATATATATATATATATATATATATATATATATATATATATATATATATATATATGTATTTGTATATATATAAATATTCATATATATATATATAAAAAAAAAAATATATATATATATATATATATATATATATATATATATATATATATATATATATATATATATATATATATATATATATATACGTATTTGTATATATATATATATATGCGTTTATACGAATGGAGATAGATATAGTATTAGATATGTATAGATATATATAAATTCTAAATATATATATGGGTGTGTAGGAATGTAAAATACGTATGTACGTATGTGTATGTTACATATAT
Organism: Iris pallida; assembly: GCA_029216955.1. Taxonomy (NCBI): domain Eukaryota; kingdom Viridiplantae; phylum Streptophyta; class Magnoliopsida; order Asparagales; family Iridaceae; genus Iris; species Iris pallida. Next base: position 15,143,379 of record JANAVB010018196.1, read on the forward strand.
ATATATATATATATATATATATATATATATATATATATATATATATATATATATATATACGCGTGTGTGTGTATTCATACATATATATATAGATATACGCGTATATCTACATACATATATAGATATACGCGTATATAGATATACGCGTGTGTGTGTATTCATACATATATATATATATATATATATATATATATATATATATATATAATGTTAATGAAAAGAGTGATAGAAAAAGAAAAAAAGAAAAAAAAAGAAAAAGAGGAGAATCCCAGCCCGGCCCAAACGGAGCAGCCAACCCAATGGCTGCAACCAAGCAATAACAAACCCAACAGGTTTCTCAAAACCCGCGCACCTGGGTTCCCAGTGTAACCCGAGCTGTCGAACTCGCCTCTATATATATATGCTCCAGAGAGACTGATCGAGAGAAATCAAAACCCTAACCCACGCGTACGCCGACTCCAACACTGGGCGAGCCACCCAGCGGCCGTGCGCCGTCGGGGAACCATCGCTGTCGGCCGGACGAGACACGCGCGCGCGGCAGGACTGAACCGAACAGCAGCAGTGGCATCGCAGTGATCAACGCGTGTTCGAGCACGGATTTCCACCTCCTTGTTCGCTCGTTTTGCGAACCGCTTTCTCGGGTAAGTAGAGAACCTAACCCTCTTGATTTTCCTTCAAGTAGATTGATTTATAAAATGCTAGATTGTTCGGAAAGTTGATTGGAAGTTCGGAAAAAAAAAATCTATTCCAAAACAGAATTTATAGCAGTCTCTCGACCAAACTTGGCGGGGACTTTCTGAACTAAACAGTAGGGGATTTCGAAAACTATCTGAAGACAGTCCTAGACAACCTATAGGGTCTCATAACCCTTCTTGTAGAATCAGATTTCATCAATAGGATAGAAAGTTATTCGATTCCGAAGTTTGAAGAAAATCTGTTTTAAAATATTAAAATATTGAAAAAAATCTCTCGATACGACGTGCGTTCCGCCAATCCGGGCGACGTGGTCGCGAACCAAAAGCATCAAAAGCTGCGTAACGGCTTCGTGGTCGTGTGGGCTTTGGCGGAATTCAAATTGGTCGCGTGTGCGCGACGAATTTGATGCGTATCCGTCAAAATTCACCGTATCGTGCACTTTGCAAATTTCTCAATTACTTTGTGCACGCTCGTCAGATCGAGACGAAACTTGTGCCAACAGAACCGTATCATTTTTCTGGTCTTGTATGCCAAGTTTGGTCCGATTCTGAGACCGTTGATAAAATCATCGTTTTGCGGGCCCCACGGTCCCACTAAACGGGCAATTTTGTGCACGGCCCGCCGGAATCCAACTTTGGACATACGGTTGGGTTCGTATCAAAAAACAGGATCCGTAGACATATAGTTTGATGACTTTAGAGACCGTTGACTCTGGCACGCTTTTCGATGCAAAGCGGGTCCAACGACGGACATCGTTTTTGCCCGAAATTACCGTTTTGCCCCTGTGTCCAGAATTGGACTTAAGGACAGGTAATCCTAGCTAATTTGACTATTTTGAGAACATTGGTAATAATTATTTCAGCTTCCGGGGACGGTTGTACGGGTTTTGACTATTGTGGCACATTGAGTGGTTCAGATTGTCGGTTTCACCAGCAGAGGACCACAGGCGAGTACAGTTTATTGTCTGCATTTCGATATTGATTTTCACTATATTTTATTGATTGGTCTTTGGTTATGTAATTATTTTATATTATAAATTGTTGAGTCGGGAATGAGAAGTACCAAGGATGTGTGATCCGACCGTAGACCTCGTTTACTTTCATGCAGTAGATCTCGTAGACATTGTTACTTTCATGCAGTAGATCTCGTAGACATTGTTACTTTCATACAGTAGATCTCGTAGACATTGTTACTTTCATGCAGTAGATCTCGTAGACATTGTTACTTTTATGCAGTAGATCTCGTAGACATTGTTACTTTTATGCAGTAGATCTCGTAGACCTCGTTTACTTTATGCAGTAGATCTCGTAGACATTGTTTAAATTTTGCAAGTAGATATCGTAGACCGTGCGGTGTAGTGTCCCAGACTGATCACATATCAAAGGTACTTCTAACGGTGGAAAGTATATTGGTCTATTTATTACTATTGATTTTTCTTACGACTTTACTGTTATTTTCAAAACTCATGATTGATGCCTAACCTTTGTCTTATAGTCATTTTCTTTATTTGAAATTGCATTAAGTGAATTGTGCTTGTTCCATTCCTGACTGGAAACCATATTTTTTAGGTTAGCCGTGGATTCACTTAGCAATGGGAGATACGGGGTACTCGCAGACAAAAGCCTCGAGACTAGCTAGATAGTTGAGTTGTAGTCATTTACTTATTTATACAAGTTTATATTTTCCACAAATGTAAAACTTGTGATCTTTGTAAATTAAATTAATGTTGTGAATGAGCATCTTTGTGATTATGATCTTCATGGCCGTGACAGCGTTCTACCGCCGACACTGCAGCGTAGGCTGGCTTGGAAATGTCTCGTATCCGTTTAAAAAAAAATGGGTACGGGTCGTGACAGATTTTTGTGGTGGCCCATGCAGGTCTGTTTTCGCAAATCATGTGAACTCGTGATGGTACTTAAGTTAGTTGAACTATTGCGAGCCTGCGACTAGAACATGCTCATTCACGAACAAGAATTAATTTAATTTAAGAGAATGACTAGGACTAAGAGTCCCTTATACAAATTGACCGATGGGTAGTCTAGGCCATGCAATTTAGATGAAGAGTTATTAATGTTGATTGTTTGTCAGATTCCCATAGGTACACTATTATCTCTCGATATGATGACGCGATCCAAAGTGGATAGATTATTCACTTGGTGAGACAGGGCTTCATATAATCTAACCTTGATGAATTGGGCAGATCCTTCTCTTTGCCTCTTAGATATCATCCTCATATCTTAGTCAAACTGTCTATTTAGTTCTATTTGCCCTAGGAATTAATATTTTATAAAAATTCTGATTATTGTTATCCCCATACGGACCTCGAGTTAGTTTCGGTTCAAAGTTTTCCTCGATGTTTGAATACACATGGAATAGACATTAGAATGTTTGTGTATCTTTTTGTCTTCAGTTATTTCCTCCCCGCTTAACCTTTTATTTTAAGGGTTGATAGGGCAAATATTTATGCCTTATTTCATAGTCAACTTGTTTGAATATCTAGAAGCTCAAGAATTTATTTACAGATATAGTTATGAGAATGTTAGTTAACTTATACTGGCAGGACAGCAGCGCACTGTCGCTATTTATTTAAATTTTGGAGACTAGAGATTCACTGCAGCCAGCAGCGCACTGGCGAGACACGACTCCTAGAGTTGAAAGGAGATTAGGAAAATATCGGTTATAGAATTTGCTAGAGATATGACTAGTGGTCCACTCTTGATCGTAGTTATCCTTGAGCCAATATTGGATAGAGTTAAGTAATGTTCGATTTGTATCATATTTGAGTTACGAAACCAAGGATTACCACAGCCCGATTTTACGGGCGAAGCATAGTCCTCGGTGAAATGACTTCAGACGTGATTACAAATTAAGGATACTATAGAGGATAGGACAGTGCCCTGTGTGTTCCATAAGATCCGAAGCCAATATTGGTGGAAGTTTTGTAAGTTGGATAGCACGTCTCCCGATCTAGTATTCCGTGGTCCTTGTGACCTGTTGACGAGGTTATCGACTGACACTAATAGGGTTACCTAGAATATGGAATTTAGATTGACCATAACCCATTAGTCGACCAAGTCCTTGTGGATCAGAAGATAGTAGGAAGACTGTATAAGCAAGAACACCGGGTAAGGTTTGATTCTCACAAAACTCGAACTATTTGTGCCTTCTTTCAAAAATTTCGCATACATGTATCTTGACTATCTTGACCAACGCTGCTATTACAGCCTAGTTTTTGCAAGCTTACTCATTTATCAAGCTTGATTCAAGACATATGTTTATTGGGGACGCCCACTAACATATTGTCTAATCAGAATCAGTGTATTATGGTCTGATCAACCCTGATGCATTTGGTTCGCACTTTATTTAATTACCCTACGTGGATTGAGATGTAGGCGTCTCTAAGATCTCATCCGCGACTGTATTGACAATTTCTCTTGAATTATATGTTCGTCCTTGAATCACGAAATTGTATTCAGTAACATCTTCCTTGAATTCTTTATTGTTTTTGTCTTTCGCCGATTTGGAAAGACGAAAACTCGTGATTGGTAGAGAGATACGAAGTATTCCCATGGCTATGTTAGTTGTATATACAAGTGTAGCTGTCACCGGCTAGCCATGTGACTAGAACCTTGCCTTGAGTTACTCATTCTCTCTCGACCCTCAAACTACTATTGGGACTTTCAAATCATCTGAATTCGAAAATGATTAGGGTTTTACCCTTAGTCAACTGCCAACCTAGGAGACTACCACTCCTCAAGAAACCAATTGTTGTGAGTCTCTAATTTATTGCTTGAAGCTTGCTTTAACTAGCAACCCTTAAGCCCACACCCCTAGAACTCTTGGGACAATGGTCGGGCAGGCTTAACACAAATAGAAACTCATGGCTCAGTGGTTAGAAATCTTTTCATAGGAGATATGCCTTAGAGCTGGTTACCCCATCGATAACCCTTGTATACTATGAACGAGTAGATCATTCTATTTTATCAACCATGTGTCATTGTACACACTCGTTTTTCAATTATGGAGGAACGACCCTTGAATTGACTTATAACTACCGTATTCCATATGATGTGCCATAATCTTTATTCACAAGAGTCGAGGTACAATACCCGGACTTTTAGAATTCTTCTAGTCATATTATTCCTAAAACCATATCCTAGCTTCTAAGGTGGGTAGACTGTAAGCCTCCTAAAATTTTTGGGATATACGAGGGTTGTCGATTGATTAGAATAACTTCCATAGGATGATGATTAGTACCCTTGGACTCCCACTTTTTATTTAGATCATTTTGTGTCCCCGACCGTGTCATTAATATTCGGAGCACGAGGCCAGTTGCTACCTTCCAACAAAATTAATATGCAAGATCTAGACGAGTCCACCTTCATCTAGATATATCATGTCCCACTCAAACACGTTCCCTTGTACTCTATTTTTATGGTACGACTTTCAGGTCAAAAGGATTAGCTATAACCCTTACCATAATATCGGTATGCTTTCCGACTTTCTTCGTCTCGAACCTTTCGACCCAATATATGGTGGTGATCTACTCGAAGCCACTACGCACATAGTCATTAGCGTGCCCCTTATTAGTGTCTTCTCGTGCTACTTAAACATAAAAGTCACAGAAGCGCACCTTCAGGGCTCTAGAGACCTAGCTAACCAATCCGACTGCATCTAGCTCAACCACTTGGGTGAAAACTTGTTCTAGGTTACCCTAACCGAGTAGAAATAGTTTTATCATTGGATTTTGTCCAGTTAATATAGATTGAAGTCCAAGGTTCATCCAACCGACGACTGATGTCCAATTGGGGAACCCATTAAGACCTAGTAATATCCATTCATGCATATCACCATAGTTGTACTATAAAACTGAACTTTTGAAATAGGTACCGATACCCATTATGTTGTCTTCCTTTCTTAGAATGTGAAGTCATTTGTAACCCTTATCCCGTCTACCTGGAAGTCGCGATACGATTTTGTATTGTATTTATATTCTTTGCTTGTGCGTTTAAATAACCACGGAAATGATCACAATCTTGATTTCTCCAATTTTCGTTCTATTATGGAAACTGTTTAGAATTTCGAGAACGGAACTTCTGTATTGCACGGGTTGCAATACCCTGTAAAGAACGAACGGTTCTTAGACTAAGCAAGTGACTGGACTAGAGTGGCCCAAACTAGCAAATAGGTCTATGGTTTATAAACCTTCCTTCTGTCGGCATCATTGGATACTCTCTTCCGCCCTAGAAATTTTATTTTTTTCTCTCAAATGTTCTTCTTTATTTTCTGTCCTTCCCATTTCGGAGCGACGAATGGTCATGTTATTGGAATTTACTAATATTTCTTAGCTACTTGGGTAAATTTGTTGTAGGTTAGATTTAGGATGGTTTGATAGATAAGAGAGGGTTATAGTGGCCATAAGCATTAGATATCTATTGGTAGCAATTTTAGCAAGTAGTTGGATGTTTTTAAAGTTTTCATGACATGAGGTTTGAGGGAGTAGTGTGACCAAAGGTGGGTAGAAGTCCTCGAAGTTTCGTAGCTACAAAATGGCTAGGAGGAGAATACCAACTATTTTTGAGGAAATTTTTTTTTTTGAGGAGATTGGGGTAATAGTGGATTTATTCCTTGACTTTTATTTTAAATTTTAGGCATGGTTATAGTTAGAATTTCGAGGACAAAATTATTTTTAAGGTGGGTAGATTTGTAGCTCCCCTTCCCAGAATTTTAAAATATTATTATTTTATTTATTTTATTTAAATAGTGATTTTAAAAAACTTTATAAATAATTATTTAGTTAATTATTACGGTGGATGGTTTAAGCCCTTGTGGAGTTTTGGAGTACAAGGTGACTAGGAATCATGGCACGAATAGTGCAGTGGCATGCCTTGACTCGTGTATTTGTCATGCCAAGGAAGGCCGAGCCTTAGTGATGTCCTAACTAGGAAAACCAGGCCAAGTTGCGACTTAACCCAAAACCGAATACTTAATTATTTATTAGTTATATTATTGAGCGTTAGGGAACCCGGTTGTACCAAATTAGTCTAGATAGGACCCAAGCAAGCCCAAGCCCATGTAGTCATGGGGTACGGCCAATAACATCGCGCTGATGTATTTTTGGTATCAGGGTGTCGTATTCTGTCTAACGACTTAAATGAATATTTTCTAGTATTTGTAAATAAATATTATGAATATTACTATTAGTATTATACAGTGACTTTTTTGTATAAAATAGGCCATCGTATATTTTGGAGATTTTTGGTATATACGACTTTATTTGGTTTATCGAACTTCGTTATTAATTGTTATTATTATTATAATTATAATTATTATTATTATTATTATTATTATTATTATTATAATTATTATTATTCTTGTTATTAATATTTTATTATTTTATTATCAATATCATTGGGGTTATTATGAGATAATACTATTTTATTATTATTTGTTATCTGTGTGTAAATATATCTATATATATATATATATATATATATTATATATATATATATATATAATATATGTATTTGTATATATATAAATATTCATATATATATATATATATATATATATATATATATATATATATATATATATATATATATATATATGCGTTTATACGAATGGAGATAGATATAGTATTAGATATGTATAGATATATATAAATTCTAAATATATATATGGGTGTGTAGGAATGTAAAATACGTATGTACGTATGTGTATGTTACATATATGTATATATATATATATATAGATATACGCGTGTGTGTGTATTCATACATATATATATATATAATATAATGTTAATGAAAAGAGTGATAGAAAAAGAAAAAAAGAAAAAAAAAAAGAAGAATCCCAGCCCGGCCCAAACGGAGCAGCCAACCCAATGGCTGCAACCAAGCAATAACAAACCCAACAGGTTTCTCCAAACCCGCGCACCTGGGTTCCCAGTGCAACCCGAGCTGCCGAACTCGCCTCTATATATATATGCTCCAGAGAGATCGATCGAGAGAAATCAAAACCCTAACCCACGCGTACGCCGACCCCAACACTGGGTGAGCCACCCAGCGGCCGCGCGCCACCGGGGAACCACCGCTGCCGGCCGGACGAGACACGCGCGCGTGGCAGGACTGAACCGAACAGCAGCAGTAGCAGCGCAGTGATCAACGCGTGTTCGAGCACGGATTTCTACCTCCTTGTTCGCTCGTTTTGCGAACCGCTTTCTCGGGTAAGTAGAGAACCTAACCCTCTTGATTTCCCTTTAAGTAGATTAATTTATAAAACGCTAGATTGTTCGAAAACTTGATTGGAAGTTCGGAAAAAAAAAATCTGTTCCAAAACAAAATTTATAGCAGTCTCTCGACCAAACTTGGCAGGGATTTTCTGAACTAAACAGTAGGGGATTTCGAAAACTATCTGAAGGCAGTCCTAGACAACCTATAGGGTCTCGTAACCCTTCTTGTAGAATCAGATTTCATCAAGAGGATAGAAAGTTATTCGATTCCGAAGTTTGAAGAAAATATGTTTTAAAATATTAAAATATTGAAAAAAATCTCTCGATACGACGTGCGTCCCGCCAATCCGGGCGACGTGGTCGGGAACCAAAAGCATCAAAAGCTGCGTAACGGCTTCGTGGTCGTGTGGGCTTTGGCAGAATTCAAATTGGTCGCGTGTGCGCGACGAATTTGATGCGTATCCGTCGAAATTTACCGTATCGTGCAATTTGCAAATTTCTCAATTACTTTGTGCACGCTCGTCAGATCGAGACGAAACTTGTGCCAACAGAACCGTATCATTTTTTTGGTCTTGTATGCCAAGTTTGGTCCGATTTTGAGACCGTTGATAAAATCGTCGTTTTACGGACCCTACGGTCCCACTCAACGGGCGATTTTGTGCACGGCCCGCCGGAATTCAACTTTGGACATACGGTTGGGTTCATATCGAAAAACTGGATTCGTAGACATGTAGTTTGATGACTTTAGAGACCGTTGACTCTGGCACGCTTTTCGGTACAAAGCGGGTCCAACGGCGGACAACGTTTTTGCCCAAAATTACCGTTTTGCCCCTATGTCCAGAATTGGACTTAAGGACAGGCAATCCTAGCTAATTTGACTATTCTGAGAATATTGGTAATATTTATTTCAGCTTCCGGGGACGGTTGTACGGGTTTTGACTATTGTGGCACATTGAGTGGTTCAGATTGTCGGTTTCTCCAGCAGAGGACCACAGGCGAGTACAGTTTATTGTCTGCATTTCGATATTGATTTTCACTATATTTCATTGATTGGTCATTGGTTATGTGATTATTTTCTATTATAAATTTTTGAGTCGGGAATGAGAAGTACCAAGGATGTGTGATCCGACCGTAGACCTCGTTTACTTTCATGCAGTAGATCTCGTAGACATTGTTACTTTCATGCAGTAGATCTCATAGACATTGTTACTTTCATGTAGTAGATCTCGTAGACATTGTTACTTTCATGCAGTAGATCTCGTAGATATTGTTACTTTCATGCAGTAGATCTCGTAGACATTGTTACTTTTATGCAGTAGATCTCGTAGACATTGTTACTTTTATGCAGTAGATCTCGTAGACCTCGTTTACTTTATACAGTAGATCTCGTAGACATTATTTAAATTCTGCAAGTAGATCTCGTAGACCGTACGGTGTAGTGTCCCAGACTGATCACATATCAAAGGTACTTCTAAAGGTGGAAAGTATATTGGTCTATTTATTACTATTAATTTTTCTTACGGCTTTACTGTTATTTTCAAAACTCATGATTGATGCCTAACCTTTGTCTTATAGTCATTTTCTTTATTTGAAATTGCATTCAGTGAATTGTGCTCGTTCCATTCCTGACTGGAAACCATATTTTTCAGGTTAGCCGTGGATTCACTTAGCAATAGGAGATACGGGGTACTCGCAGACAAAAGCCTAGAGACTAGCTAGATAGTTGATTTGTAGTCATTTACTTATTTGTATAAGTTTATATTTTCCACAAATGTAAAACTTGTGATCTTTGTAAATTAAATTAATGTTGTGAATGAGCATCTTTGTGATTATGATCTTCATGGCCGTGATAGCGTTCTACCGCCGACACTGCGGCGTAGGCTGGCTTGGACACGTCTCGTATCCGTTTAAAAAAAATGGGTGCGGGTCGTGACACTAGTTTTCTTACGAAGGCTCGCCAACTTCAAACAAATGAGAAGAGAACTTGTTGATCTTCTAACACGTGAAGATCGAAAATTATAACTCTTAAATACTCTAGCACTTTGGGAGAGGATTGTTGTAACGCCCCAGTCCCAAATTACGTAGGACTAGGAACGTAGACATGCTAGCTGTATACATACGAAGTACACTCTAATATATGGAAACCTCGTATGAATACATAAGCTGTAAAATGTAGTAGAACCATAACTAATCTCATCCACACAGAATAAATGATTAAAAGACATCATATAAAGATAATGAATTGTCTTGATACAATATGTTGGGCGGAGACAAATCCACTACCAACAAGTAAGAGAAAATACATGGAAAATGAAATGAATTTGGCGAGCGAAGCGAATACGATCTTAGTGCAATCATCCTCGAAGAAATGGAGTCGGTCACGGCTAGAACTAGAACACCTGCGAAAGACAATAGCACACACCTGGCGAGATAACCAGGTCCTCAGAGGGACGTAACAAGACACATAATATCATGCCAATAACTGAATAAATAAAGCTCAACAGAAAAGTATATGTCTAAACAGATAAAGGTCCTTAACCATTCTATGTGTAAATACAATTTGAAGACAACGTTCCACACAAGGGCTCCCGAGACTAGAAATACGGCACGTTAGCGTTTCAACCAAGGCACTAGTGGCGTCTAGAGAAAAGTAAATGCACGACCCATTAGCACTCGAGCGAGAACTAAGGGGCAGCTAGAGAAAAATAAATGCACGGCCTCTAGCTCTTGGGTGAGTCACTAACGGCAGCTAGACGAAGGTAAATGTACGGCACATTTGTGTTTCAATCGAGGCACTAGTGGCGTCTAGAGAAAAGTAAATAAGTGCACGGCCACTAGCTCTCGACTGAATCACAAATGGCAGCTAGACGAAGGTAAATGTGTGAAATCCCCTGCGCCTAATAACTGTCTTCACCCTCCCCATGCACTACTCGTGCTGAATCCACACCACGATATTCCTAATAACCGCTAAGTCTTCTAGGCAATTATATTAGCAGTTATACCCTAACGCTCGTCCTGTACGCACCGATGTACGGTCGGTACGTAAGTCCGAATCTATATGACACACGTGACATCGTGGCACACGAGTGTCGGCCAATGAATACGGCACAAACAAAGGTGGTCCCTTAACTCTAGGCCAAATGTATAAAGTATAATAATTTGCAACTACATATGGTTTTGAAAGAACAACTTATAAGAAATAAAAACATGCATGATATTGAGCAAGAAATTAAACAGTAAAGGCAAGGTGTCTTGCCTGGTAGTACGCCTGGTGAGATGCCTGGTGTGATGCTATGATCATGTGGCCTGGAGTATGTCGGCGATGTTACAACTATGCATGACGGCCTCGGATGATGGCATGGACGGTTCCATCGGGTCCAGGGCGGTCAAATTAGTTAGGGATGATATAAAGAAGTCTAGAATTGGCACAAAAAGGATAGGGAAAAATTGGATAGTCACGATCAAGAATTAATTTTCAAAGGCAATAGTATAAATAAAAATATTATAACTATTATTTAGAAAATATTATATTTAATACTATATAAAAATAACTTTTAGATAGGTACTTGAAATATAGAAATCATGTTTTTAGTTAAACTATAATTTAGAAAATATGACAATAATATTTTTAGGTCAAGAGTCATATATAAATTACCATAAAATAATACAACAATATTTTAGCTTTGAAATTCAGTTTGTAATTATATATAAGGTCAAGACACAAGACTATATCTTTGTTACATTATAAATTTGGAGAAATAATAATATACAATTCTCAAATTAAGTAATAATTTAAATAACAATAATCCTGAAAATAATAATAACAACAATACCACAATAATACTAGTATACTTATTATTTATGTATTATAAATAAAGATATTATATAAAATAAAATAATAATAATGATAACAATAAAACATTAACTAATCCTTACTCTCTCTTTCTCCGTGCATTTCTTTGGGAAGGGAAAGAAAGTAATGGAAAGAGAGAGAGTGTGAAGAAATTAAAAGAGGAGAGAATGGAGAGTGGGAGAGAGAGAGATCGGAAGAGGATGAGAAGAACGAGAGGGAGACAGGGAAAGGGAAGCTGCAGTTGGAAGAAAAGGGGAGCGGGGAGTTGTGCGCGTGCGGCGTGGTGGTCAGCGCGCGGCGGTGGCGGCTCGGGACTACGGCGGAGGAAATCTAGGGCTGCGGAGGCTCAGCGGCAAGGGGCAGTGCCGGCGGCGTGCGAACGGAGGAGAGGGGCGGCGGCCGGGTCGCGCTGACGGTGCAGCTCGTGGAGAGGCGAGCGCAGGAGGGTTTGGGTGAAGTCGGCGGGGACTGTGCGGTGGAGCTGGTCGCGGTGGGGAGGCCGGCAAAGGACGGCGGGGAAGTCAGAGATAGGAGGGGACGGCTGGTTGCTCTGGCAGAAAAGTGGGTTTTGGTCACGCCCACGGAGAGGAACGGCCGGTCGGAGCTGAGCTCGTCGTGGTGGGGCGGCGCGTTCGTCGGGAGGGGAAGTTCGGGTGACACCGACCGCGGGAGGCGCTGGCCGCGGGCGGCGGACGAGGTATGTGGTACGGCTGTAGGGAGGACCGGGTCTTGGCCACACGGCTCACCGGTGGTCGGCGACGCAGGCACGGGGACGGCGACAGCGGACAGGTAAGGGGTTACAAAGTTTTAATTGTTGTTGTTGGTGATGGTAGTGGTTTGGCGGAGGCTGACGGTGGTAGTGAGTTGGCAGGGTTCTGGCGCTGGGTCGGCCAAGATGGTGGCAGCGATTGTCCTGGTAGTGGCTACGACATCCAGGGGGTCTGGGTCGATGGGCGTGGTCGGGCCGGAGATGGGGTTGGTGGTGCCGGTGAATGGTGGCGGTAATGGTGGTCCAGGTGGGGGTGATGGGTTGTGTTGCTGGTGGTTGTGACAGTGGGTTGTCGGGTGTCGCGGTAAACGGGCGTGGTGCTGTTTAGGTCGGAACGGGTGGGCTGGTTGTCGTGAAGTCGACGGCGAGATTGGTGATGGCAATCGGCAGAAGCAGTGGAGACTAGGCTAGGGCTAGGATTAGAAATTTATTGAATCATGTCGGGGTTGTCGACACAGAAACTTTATGTAATTGTAATAGATGGAATAAGATAGTGGGCTGGAAGGGAACACGGACACAATGCACAGATTTTTGGGTTGTAGAAATTTATGGATGTGTGAAATTTATGGAGGAGTACCTGCCTATTTATAGGATGTGGGAATTCCCATTAGGATAAGGATTAGAATTGATTTAAAACCCCAATAGATAAATATCATATTAATTTAAATAATTTAATTCAATCAAATCCAGTCTCAATCTAGTTTAAATCCAAATAAATCTAATGGATAAATCTTCATCCTTAAATTAACTATTTAAATCAAACCAATAAATCTAACCACAATTTAAAGTTTAATAATTAGACTAAAATATCTTTTTATAATTAATTAAAAATAATTTCGAAAATAAATAAATATTCTTTAAATATCTTTTTGAATAATAAAATATTAATATTAATAATTTCGAAAATGGAATTATATATAAATTTAAATTAATGTATCTCATATGCAAGGAATATTTGCATAAAATAAACCTCATGTAAAATACAAATAATTATTATGTATATAAAAATAATAAAAATGTTTTACTAAAAATATGTACGCTCGTACATATTCGCACTCGTCGAGCAATTACGAAAAACGAAATTTCGCGCACGACGTACAATACGACTACGCGACGTACAATACAAAATTTTAAATTCGTACAAATTTTTAAAAAAAATATAGTAGAAATTTTAGGGGTTTTACAATTGTAATGACCCGCTCCGCCCTAGCGGAACGCCGATTCAAACGGCAAGTGCAACGACTCAAACGAGCCGTCGACCCGAAGAGTTGGCATCGACCTGAAGAAGAATCGATGCAAGGCTTACATTGGCCCGTCAAGATGAATCCAGACTTAGACTTTCAAAGGCGCGCTCGGAGTATCGCTCGGCCGATACGAACATCGCTAAGGTGGGTGGCTCCGATGAACCCGTCTTTGCTTAGCCTAGACACATAACAATACGGACACTATAGCTAGAATCGCTAGGTGATAACACCGTGCATGCTAATAAATGACTCAACGCACCTAGCTAAGGGAATAATCCCATCTTGTATGCTTGTATAGAATATGGAAAATAACATAAAAAATGTGAGATCTCTCGTACCGCGCTCCACGCTCATGCTAAGACACAAGCTTACGTTTATGTTCCTTATATGTTCAACAATGAAACAATGAATGGGTTAAAACAATAGAACGGGAAGACTATCAACATAGTCGTTCCGAGTAGAGTATAGCAACATTGAAAGACTATGGGACCGATGGGTCGCCAAGGCGACTCTCGCACGGGAAGTTGCATAATGAATGAATGAATCAACGAATAAATGAATGAATGAATGAATCAATGAACGAACGAACAAGTGAAAGAAAGAAAGAAAGAATGAAAGATAAGAAGGAAAGAATGGTTAGCGACAGGTGTGACGGGCACGTGCAACGGGACTCGCTACCCGCGCTGCGCGGACGCCAACCTGGTCGATAACGCATTAAGGCTAAGGGTTAGCCTACGGCTCAGAGACAGCCGTTAAGTTAAAAAGACAAGTTAATACGAAATGGTCGTAGACAAACGGTACGGGCGAGGGAGGGAATACCGTGGCCGTGAAGAAGAAGGGATTCCGCGGCATGATCAAAGGGGGGATCTGCCGACCTAGGCGGAATCAAAGGGGCTTACGGGCAACCTGGGTACGGGCTTGGCCGCCACAGGAAATGTAAGTGCGAGGTATTTCAAAGAGACTATCAAGGTGTTCCATCCGCACGCTATGATAGGTGAGAAATTACCAAGGGGAAAAGATGTCCAAAATGGCTTGTGATGCTAGCGACCGGTGCATATAAATTAAGTGGGCTATGCTGGTGGCAATCCACGTGCAAGTCCTTGCATTGAAACAAGTAGTCTAAGTTAACTAAATGAAGTGCCTTATGAATATGCTTGAAATATAACACACCAAATGATAACGAAAAATTCATGCAAGTGAGTTAGATAACATGCCTATGACGTGCAGAACCCGAGGCAGGGACACGCACTTGACATTGAAAGTTCATATTGAATTGTTGACTAACTTGGTTTACTTCGGACATGGAAGGCCGGACGGTAAGTATGGATAAGTCGTGCATGTATTTCCATGCGACACTTGAATTTGGCAACACGGGGTAGGTTATGAAATATGCCATGAAATTGATCCTAAGGCAAGATTAGAAAGACAATGAATGATAGACGATGCACAAAAGTAAATAGAACGTGTTTGGTAATGATAGCATTGTGGGCGAACTAGCCTCCCCACCAGTGCATAACAATGTACTGATAACCGCACAGTCTGCTTACAGGATGCAGAAGACGTCATCGGATGCGGAGCTTCCCTCGAACGTGCTAAGGCGTGGAGCTATCTCTGGAGCCTTGGAGCGTTATAAGGAGCTGATGCGCCATATACAGGACATAATGTATCGGAACATCGCTATGAATCATTCCATGTTGTAAGCCACTTGGCACACCTTTTATGTTTCAGAGAGAGAGAGAGAGCTTGAGCGAATTGTAATATCGGTCTAGCGCCGCTTGTAGACTTCTTGAATATCAATAAAGAGTTGAATTCGCTTTCAATTTGTGTTTATTTACTTTTCGCTGCAAATGGGGACACTCTGTGCGACTCTGTGGCCTAGCTCAAATCGACCGTTTTTGGACTTAGCCTTGCACGGGGGCAACCTAGGCCCGTGCGGCATCACGTCTTAGCGAGGACGATCGCTCCTGCAGGAGCGGGGCGTGACAGATTGGTATCAGAGAACGGCTTTACGTCCTTGGACTTTATTTCAATTTTCTCAGTTTTGAAAGCTCGTCGTTGGAAAAAGAAGTGTACGCTCTCTCTCATTGTGCCTTGGGATGTTCCATACAATAAGTCTAATATTTTTAAAAGCTCGTACAAGTACTCGGTTGAACGGGATCGATAGGCGAAGGCATTTGTGCCAAACCACGACGGACTTATGTCGAGAGAAAAATAAAATGCTAGAAGTTAGCAAACACAAAGCGTGCTTGAATAACCTTACGCTGGCAATAGCGAGCGAGTACGCAAGACCGAAGTATAGTTCGAACGGGATGGTTATACATGCAGCCTTTTGGCTAAGTTGTGCCGAGTATCGCGCACCTAGACTTTCTGGTGCAAACGAGTTGCGAGAGAGATCGATTATCGCTTGAACGAGAATAAGTGAGCGTGCAAACTCGAATATAGTCCGCACAAGATAGCTATGCACACGCCCTTTGGTTAAGTTGTGCCGCGTGTCGCGCACCTCGACTTTTGGTGCAATCGAGTTACGAGCGATATCAAGTACCGCTCGGTCGGGAACGAAGCTACACTTAGAGTGTATATCGATAGGAACGCTATCGAGTTCACGCTTAGGCATGCACGAAAGATTGATTTAGATTTTGAGGAATAGTGCGAACGACTTAGTGCGTCGATACGACGTGAGCGATTACGCTAGAGATTCGTCGAACGAATCTGAAATATGTCTTAGCAAATGATGCGAATGCGATTGTGGATTTATAGAATGACTTGAACCCGAGTGGTGTATGTGATAGGTTCGAAAAAGAATAAGAATGAGTGTCGACGACTAGTCGAGTGGCTCGAACCCTTAGTGGTGTATGGACGTTATAGAAATTGTTCGAGCAAGACTAAAGGATTTACGGATAGAACGAGTATGTCGACAAGCGATGATATCGCGCAAAGCCGTAGAACGAGTAACGCTTAGTTGGTTTTGACTTCGATAGTCTCAAACGAGATATCGTTCAGACGAATTAAGAATGTGTAGTGCGAATTACGAAACGATCGAATAGAGAGTCGGAACGATGAAACGAATAAAGGTCTTGGTCGAGAAAACATAGAAGATCATGCATGCGATTTTGAACTTAGTCGAAGGGATTGAAACTTGAGTTAAGATGAAATACCCATGGACGAGATCGAAGATAGCACGATCGGAAGATAGCGTGCATAGGAAACGTTGATTTGAAGATACGAGAATGACTAAGGATTTGGAATAGATGTTGCACGAGACAATGTGAATTGAGGAATTAAGTTGCACGACTCGGAATTCGTTGCAAAAGGAAGATCGTCAGGTTATGTGCATCATCGATGGTATTGAGGCGTATCAAAGATCGATGTACGATAACTCGGGGGTACTCTGATTCGATGAATGATGACCATGTTAGAAGTTTTTGTTTTGAAGGATGCTATGTTGGGGATTGGATAGAAATGAATGTTGGATGGAGAGGGAAGTGACTTGATTGTTCGGTGATAACCACAACGACAACGATCTTGTCTTGCGCGAGCGCAACTCCAGCCTCGCACATGCGTCACGTCAAATTTGGGACGGTCGTTCTGCGTGAGCGTTGGCATGGTGATTCATGTCCAGCGGGAATGATCGGACTCGAAATACCTTGACATGGCAATTTTGATTGCTACGACTTATGGTTTGAAGCGAAGGCAAATTTGAGGATTGATCGGACTTATGATGGACGACGAAGCAGAGTTGAGGATTGAGTAGGCCCAATCTGCGTATCGAAAATGAGTAAGTCTTGACGCAACGCAAGAGTTACGTCCCGATAAGGACGATTATTCTGTAGGAATGTTGATATGGTGATTCATATCCGCCGTGGATAATCAGACTTGCGTGAGATTGGGACGCGACATATTGCAAGGCTAGACGACCTTGTGATCGACTACGTGAATTGGATAGGTAGATTGTATCAAACATACTGAAGAGGTAGACTATGAAAATTGTTAGTATGGACATACGATATTAACATGTCAAGGATTGATTGAGGACAACCTATCGTAGGATGACTTTCCTAAACGAGCTCGGACTTGGAATGGAGAATGTGTCGATGCGAATAGGGCGAATGTTGCTTGATGTTTAGAAATTTGAGTGAAACGAACTTGGGTAGAAACTCCCGTACGAACGAACAAAATGGTTTGACCATAGAAATTGGGGCGAGCGTCGTGCAACGGCCTTGCACGATGAGCAACGGACTTGACGTGTAACTATGACCTTGTGAACTGACCTAGCGGATAGGCGGACGACCCTATGCCGAGTGATTGAACCTGTACGATGGCATTTACAGCATCGTCTGGACGGACGATAGACTTGGGGCAACAAGTCTTAGAGTAGGACGGAGAACTGGGAGTGTGCGTGAACGACGGCGAGATTGGCCACAAACAAAGGAAAAGATAGAAATGGATGATGCGCAAGTAAAGTTGGGATAACGAATTGAATCATTGATTGGAAGACGTACTCGATGATAGTACGATACTTAGTCTCGAATCTGACGGAAATTACTTAGACTTGGTCGACCTCGCTAAGAAGAAATCATACTGATTTTGTGGACAAGAACGCTTGAGTAGCCAATCGGATCATCTCGATGACCGCGATAAACGATAGTGAGATGTACACGAGTTCGGTTTTAAAATCGAAGTTAGCAAAATGATCGGCAAATCAAAACTATCACGAGTAGATTGTTCGACTTCGTTAATCGCTAAGCCTGGTTGAAATGTACGTATTCGGGGGACGCCTTGAATATGTGCACAGTCCCCACGCAGCGATATGATGAAGTCGAATGCAACTGCAAGTGGGTGTTGAGATGCGCATGAACGATAATTGAATAAGTACCATCAAGTCTAAAATGAATGAAAAGTTATTCAATAAAATCGACCAAACGTATGCGACACGGAACTTGGAAAGGTACCGAGCATGGTTCGATGCCATCGAACGATATAGCCATTCGATAAGGATTGTCTAAGAAACATGACGACATGAGTCAAGGAATGGTAGGATGACATGCACTCAGGAAGTCTCGAGGACGAGACTTGTTTTGAGCGGTGTATTATGTAATGACCCGCTCCGCCCTAGCGGAACGCCGATTCAAACGGCAAGTGCAACGACTCAAACGAGCCGTCGACCCGAAGAGTTGGCATCGACCTGAAGAAGAATCGATGCAAGGCTTACATTGGCCCGTCAAGATGAATCCAGACTTAGACTTTCAAAGGCGCGCTCGGAGTATCGCTCGGCCGATGCGAACATCGCTAAGGTGGGTGGCTCCGATGAACCCATCTTTGCTTAGCCTAGACACATAACAATACGGACACTATAGCTAGAATCGCTAGGCGATAACACCGTACATGCTAATAAATGACTCAACGCACCTAGCTAAGGGAATAATCCCATCTTGTATACTTGTACAGAATATAGAAAATATGAGATCTCTCGCACCGCGCTCCACGCTCGTGCTAAGACACAAGCTTACGTTTATGTTCCTTATATGTTCAACAATAAAACAATGAATGGGTTACAACAATGGAACGGGAAGATTATCAATATAGTCATTCCGAGTAGAGTATAGCAACATAGAAAGACTATGGGACCGATGGGTCGCCAAGGCGACTCCCGCACGGGAAGTTGCATAATGAATGAATGAATCAACGAATAAATAAATGAATGAATGAATCAATAAACGAACGAACAAGTGAAAGAAAGAATGAAAGATAAGAAGAAAAGAATGGTTAGCGACAGGTGTGACGGGCACGTACAACGGGGCTCGCTACCCGCGCTGCGCGGACGCCAACCTGGTCGATAACGCATTAAGGCTAAGGGTTAGCCTACGACTCAGAGACAGCCGTTAAGTTAAAAAGACAAGTTAATACGAAATGGTCGTGGACAAACGGCACGGGCGAGGGGGGGAATGCCGTGGCCGTGAAGAAGAAGGAATTCTGCGGCATGATCAAAGGGGGGATCTGCCGGCCTAGGCGGAATCAAAGGGGCTTACGGGCAACCTGGGTGCGGGTTTGGCCACCACAGAAAACGTAAGTGCGGGATATTTCAAAGAGACTATCAAGGTGTTCCAGCCGCACGCTTTGATAGGTGAGAAATTATCAAGGGGGAAAGATGTCCAAAATGGTTTGTGATGCCAGCGACCGGTGCATATAGATTAAGTAGGCTATGCTGGTGTCAATCCACGTGCAAGTCCTTACATTGAAACAAGTAGTCTAAGTTAACTAAATGAAGTGCCTTATGAATATGCTTGAAATGGAACACACCAAATGATAACGAGAAATTCATGCAAGTGAGTTAGATAACGTGCCTACGGCGTGCAGAACCCGAGGCTGGGACACGCACTTGACATTGAAAGTTTATATTGAATTGTTGACTAACTTGGTTTACTATGGACAGGGAAGGCCGGACGGTAAGTATGGGTAAGTCGTGCATGTATTTCCATGCGACACTTGAATTTGGCAACACGGAGTAGGTTATGAAATATGCCATAAAATTGATCCTAAGGCAAGATTAGAAAGATAATGAATGATAGACGGTGCACAAAAGTAAATAGAATGTGTTTGGTAATGATAGCATTGTGGGCGAGCTAGCCTCCCCACCAGTACATAACAATGTACTGATAACCCCACAGTCTGCTTGCAGGATGCAGGAGAAGTCATCGGGTACAGAGCTTCCCTCGAACGTGCTAAGGCTCGGAGCTATCTCGGGAGCCTTGGAGCGTTGCAAGGAGCTGTTGCGCCATATACATGACATAATGTATCGGAACATCGCAATGAATCATTTCATGTTGTAAGCCACTTTGCATGCCTTTTATGTTTCAGAGAGAGAGAGAGCTTGAGCGATTTGTAATATCGGCCTAGCGCCGCTTGTAGACTTCTTGAATATCAATAAAGAGTTGAATTCGCTTTCAATTTGTGTTCATTTACTTTCCGCTGCAAATGGGGACACTCTGTGCTACTCTGTGGCCTAGCTCAAATCGACCGTTTCTGGACTTAGCCTTGCATGGGCACAACCTAGGCCTGTGCGGCATCACGCCTTAGCGAGGATGATCGTTCCTACGGGAGCGGGGCATGACAGATTGGTATCAGAGCACGACTTTACGTCCTTGGACTTTATTTCGATTTTCTCAGTTTTGAAAGCTCGTCGTTGGAAAAAGAAGTGTACGCTCTCTCTCATTGTGCCTTGGGATGTTCCATACAATAAGTCTAATATTTTCAAAAGCTCGTACAAGTACTCGGTTGAACGGAATCGATAGGCGAAGGCCTTTGTGCCAAACCACGACGGACTTATGTCGAGAGAAAAATAAAATGCTAGAAGTTAGCAAACACAAAGCGTGCTTGAATAACCTTACGCTGGCAATAGCGAACGAGTACGCGAGACCGAAGTTTAGTTCGAACGGGATGGTTATGCACGCAGCCTTTTGGCTAAGTTGTGCCGAGTATCGCGCACCTAGACTTTCTGGTGCAAACAAGTTACGAGAGAGATCGATTGTCGCTTGAACGAGAATAAGTGAGCGTGCAAACTCGAAATAGTCCGCACGGGATAGCTATGCACACGGCCTTTTGGTTAAGTTGTGCCGCGTGTCGCGTACCTCGACTTTTGGTGCAATCGAGTTGCGAGCGATATCAAGTACTGCTCGGTCGGGAACGAAACTACACTTAGAGTGTATATCGATAGGAACGCTATCGAGTTCACGCTTAGGCATGCACGGAAGATTGATTTAGATTTTGAGGAATAGTGCGAACGACTTAGTGCGTCGATACGACGTGAGCGATTACGCTAGAGATTCGTCGAACGAATCTGAAATATGTCTTAGCAAATGATGCGAATACGATTGTGGATTTATAGAATGACTTGAACCCGAGTGGTGTATGTGATAGGTTCGAAAAAGAATAAGAATAAGTGTCGACGACTAGTCGAGTGGCTCGATCCCTGAGTGGTGTATGCACGTTATAGAAATTGTTCGAGCAAGACTAAAGGATTTACGGATAGAACGAGTATGTCGGCAAGCGATGATATCGCGCAAAGCCTTAGAACGAGTAACGCTTAGTTGGTTTTGACTTCGATAGTCTCAAACGAGATATTGTTCGGACGAATTAAGAATGCGTAGTGCGAATTACGAAACGATTGAATAGAGAGTCGGAACGATGAAACGAATAAAGGTTTTGGTCGAGGAAACATAGAAGATCATGCATGCGATTTTGAACTTAGTCGAAGGGATTGAAACTTGAGTTAAGGTGAAATACCCATGGACGAGATCGAAGATAGCACGATCGGAAGATAGCGTGCATAGGAAACATTGGTTTGAAGATACGAAAATGACTAAGGATTTGGAATAGATGTTGCTCAATGAAGAGTTAGCACGAGACAATGTGAATTGAGGAATTAAGTTGCACGACTCAAAATTCGTTGCAAAAGAAAGATCGTCAGGTTATGTGCATCATCGATGGTATTGAGGCGTATCAAAGATCGATGTACGATAACTCGGGGGTACTCTGATTCGATGAATGATGACCATGTTAGAAGTTATTGTTTTGAAGGATGCTATGTTGGGGATTGGATAGAAATGAATGTTGGATGGAGAGGGAAGTGACTTGATTGTTCGGTGATAACCACAACGACAACGATCTTGTCTTGTGCGAGCGCAACTCCAGCCTCGCACATGCGTCACGTCAAATTTGGGACGATCGTTCCGCGTGAGCGTTGGCATGGTGATTCATGTCCAGCGGGAATGTAACCCCTCTTCTCGAAATTTTGATAATATTTTTACTTATTTATTTGAATTAAATGATGATTTTTAGAGTTTTATAAATAATTATTTAGTTAATTATTACGGTAGATGATTTTTGCCATGATGGAGTTTTGGAGTACACGGTGATTAGAAATCGTGACACGGATAGTGCAATGGCGTGCTTTGACTCGTATATTAGCCCTGGTAGGGAAGACCGAGCCATAGTGATGACCTAACTAGGAAAACCAGACTAAGTTGCGACGTAACCCTTACCGAAGGTCTATTTATTTATTAATCACATTATTGAGTTAGGAAAACCAATTATACCATTCTAGCCCGGACTGGATCCGAACCAAATCCCATCCTATGTAGGCATGCAGTGGAACTCGGGACGGCCATGTAGACTATTTATGTGGGTACAAATATTTTCTATTTATTTTTAGGACTTGGCAAATACCTTCTAAATATATAATAGTCCATTTGAAGGGTGATTTTAGAATAATTGTACGACGTTCTGGGACCAAATAGACGGTGTGTGTTAATGCGTTCACCGAAATATATTAATGGTTTAATTACAGTGTTATTAGGTTTATTATTATTATTAATGTTAATATTGTGGTTATTAATAAATAAATTATTTAATATTAATAGTTAATAGTATTTTATTTTTCTATCAAAGATATATATATATGTATATATATAATATGTGTGTGTATGTATAAAAGAATATATATTGTATAGGGGTGTTCGTGTATGGATATATATAAATATATATATTATAGATATATATATGTATAAATGTGTAGTGAATAGATATCTAAATTATATATAGATAAATGTATAGTGTATATAAATATATATAATATATGGGTATTAGTGTTTAATAAAAAAAAAGAAGAAGGTCGAATTAGCAGCCAGCTCACTTTGGGCTCAGCCCGAGCCCAGGCTTGAGCACAGCCCAGGAATCCTTTTCCCCCCCATTTATTCCCAGAACAGACCGAGCATAAAACTCCCCTTCCGAGAGTACGTTCAAGAACAGAGCGAGAGAGTTTGAGAGCAAACGCGCAAACCCTAGCGCCGACCCCAGTCCCTGGGCAACCCCCCACCTGCCGCCGTGCCGTCGCGCAGGGCGCCGTTGACCGGCCAAGGCACGGCCAGGCTGCGCGCGCGCGCGCAAGGTACACAGCCTCGGCAGTAACACCCCTCAGGTGACGTTTTCGAACTCGCTTTTCTTCCTCCCTGGTTAATGAAATCGTGAACCGTAACTCCTATGTATAGACAACCTGACCGCCTCCCTATCCCTTCAAGAGGATTTAATTGTGACCCATTGTTTCGATCAGGAACTTGACCCAAAGTTGGGAAAATTCCTGTCCGAAACAGAACCAGAACGACTCAGAACCCCACGTTCGGAGAGGAATTCCGATCAACCTAGCAACAGTCTTTAGAAAAGTCCTGAACAGAAATTCTAGTCCTCATATAGCTCTTCCATCTCCTTCTGGTGGTTTATTTTTTATGCATTGTATACAATTATTTTCGAATCCAAAGTTTTCGAAAAACATGTTTTAATTAATAAAATTCTAGAAATCACTCCGATACCACGTCTGTCCCGCCATTCCGGGCGACGTGGTCGCGAACCGAAAGCATCGAAAGTTGCGTATCGGCTTCGTGGACATGTGGGCTTTGACGGAATTCAAATTAGTCGCGTGTGCGCGACGAATTTGTTACGTATCCGTCGAAATTCACCGTATCGTGCACTTTGCAAATTTCTCAATTACTTTGTGCACGCTCATCAGATTGAGACGAAACTTATGCCAACAGAACCATATCGTTTTTTTGGTCCTGTATACCAAGTTTGGTCCAATTCTGAGACTGTTGAATCCGACGTCGTTTTGCGGGCCCCACGGTCCCACTCAATGGGCGATTTTATGCACGGCCCGCCGGAATCCAACTTTGGACATACGGTTGGGTTCGTATCAGAAAACTGGATCCATAGACATATAGTTTGACGACTTTAGAGATCGTTAACTCTGGCACGCTTTTCGGTGCAAAACGGGTCCAACGGCGGACATCGTTTTTGTCCAAAATTATCGTTTTGCCCCTGTATTCAGAATTGGACTTAAGGACAGGCAATCCTAGCTAATTTGACTATTCTAAGATCATTGGTATTGTCTATTTCAGCATCCGGGGACTGTTGTACGGGTTTTGACTATTGTGACACATTGAGTAGTTCAGACTGTCGGTTTCACCAGTAGAGGACCACAGGCGAGTACAGTTTATTGTCTGTATTGCGATATTGATTTTCACTATATTTCATTGATTGGACATTGGTTATGTGATTATTTTCTAGTATAAATTGTTGAGTCGGGAATGAGAAGTACCAACGATGTGTGATCTGACCTTAGACAGTGTAGACAGTGATTTATTATTGCAAAGTAGACAGTGTAGACAGTGATTTATTTATTGCAAAGTAGACAGTATAGACCGTGATTATTATTGCATTTAAACTGTGTAGATCATGATTATTAATTTGTAGACAATATTTCTTTATTTCAATATTTGCTTTAGACAGTGTAACTTTAGACAGTGAAGACAGTGTAACTTTAGACAGTGTAACTTTAGACAGTGTAGACAGTGTCGCATAATTGTTCCGAGACCGATCACATTTCAAAGGTACTTCAAACAGTTGGGGAAAGTATTTTGTGTCTATTTATTTACTATTGGTTTTCTGTATTTCCTGTTTCTTTTTAAAACTCATGATTGATGTCTAACCTTTGTTTTATAGTCATTTTCTTTATTGAGATTGCATTCAGTAAATTGTGCTCGTTCCATTCCTGACTGGAAACCAACATTTTTAGGTTAGTCGTGGATTCACTTAGCATGGGAGATACGGGGATACTTACAGACAAAAGCCTAGAGACTAGCTAGATAGTTGAGTTGTAGTCATTCATTTATTTGTACAAGTTATATATTTGTCTACAAATGTAAAACTTGTGATCATTGTAAGTTAAATTAATTATGTGAATGAGTATTGTTTGTGATTTTGATCTTCATGGCCGTGACAGCGTTCTACCGCCGACACTGCAGCGTAGGCTGGCTTGGACACGTCTCGTATCTGTTTAAAAAAAAAACGGGTACGGGTCGTGACAAGTTTTTGTGGTGGCCCATGCAGGTCCGTTTTTGCAAATTATGCGAACTCGTGATGGTACTTAAGTTAGTTGTACTATTGCGAGCCTGCGACTAGAACATGCTCATTCACGAACAAGGATTAATTTAATTTAAGAGAATGACTAAGACTATGAGTCCCTTACACAAATTGACCGATGGGTTGTCTAGGCCATGCAATTTAGATGAGGAGTTATTAATAGTCTGTCGGATCCCCATAGGTACATTATTACCTCTTGGTATGGCGATATGATCCAATATATATAGATTATTCACTTGGTGAGGCAGAGCTTCCTAGAATTAATGATCTAACCTTGATGAATGATGCAAATCCTTCTCTTTGCCTCTTAGATATCATCATCATATCTTGGTCGAATTGTCTATTTAGTTTCTATCTGCCCTAGGAATTATTATTTTGTATAAATTTTGATTATTGTTATTCCCATATGAACCTCGAGTTGGTTTCGATTCCAGGTTTTTCCCTCCATAGGTTGAATACAACGAAATAGATACTAAGTGTTCGTATTTCTTTGTCTTAAGTTATTTTCTCCATGTTCAATCTTTTATGGAAAGGGGTTATGACTGATAGGACAAATACTTACGCTTTATTTCATAGTCAACTTGTTGAATCCCTAGAAGCTCAGGAATTGTTACAGATATAGTTTAAAGAATGTTAATTAACTCATAATGGCAGGACAGCAGCGCACTATCGCCATTTATTTAAATTATGGAGACCTTGGATTCACTGTAGCCAGCAGCGCACTGGCAAGACACGACCCCTAGAGTTGAAAGAAGATTAGGAAAATATCGGTTATAGACTTTGCTAGAGATATGACTAGTGGTCCACTCTTGATCGTAGTTATCCTTGAGCCAATATTGGATAGAGTTAAGTAATGTTCGATTTGTATCATATTTGAGTTACGAAACCAAGGATTACCACAGCCCGATTTTACGGGCGAGGCATAGTCCTCGGTGAAATGACTTCAGACGTGATTACAAATTAAGGATACTATAGAGGATAGGACAGTGCCCTGTGTGTTCCATAAGATCCGAAGCCAATATTGGTAGAAGTTTTGTAAGTTGGATAGCACGTCTCCCGATCTAGCATTCTGTGGTCCTTGTGACCTATTGACAAGGTTATCGACTGACACTAATAGGGTTACCTAGAATATAGAATTTAGAATGACCATAACCCATTAGCCGACCAAGTCCTTGTGGATCAGAAGATAGTAGGAAGACTGTATAAGCAAGAACACCGGGTAAGGTTTGATTCTCACAAAACTCGAACTATTTGTGCCTTCTTTCAAAAATCTCGCGTACTTGTATCTTGACTATCTTGACCAACGCTGCTATTACAGCCTAGTTTTTGCAAGCTTACTCGTTTATCGAGCTTGATTCAAGACATATGTTTATTGGGGACGCCCACCAACTTATTGTCAAATCAGAATCAGTGTATTATGGTCTGATCAACCATGATGCATTTGGTTCGCTCTTCGTTTAATTCCACTACGTGGAGGGAGATATATAGGTATCTAGGATCTCATCCGCGACTGCTTTGACAATTCCTCTTAAATTATATGTTCGCCTGTGAATCATGAAATTATATTCAGTAACGTCTTCCTTGAATTCTTTATTATTTTTGTCCTTCACCGATTTGGAAAGACGAAAGCTCATAATGGTAGAGAGAGATACCGCGTATCCCCATGGCTATGGTAGTTGTATACACAAGGGTAGTTATCGTCAGCCAGCCATGTGATCGAGTTACTCGTTCTCCTCTCGACCCCAAACTGTTATCGGGACTTTCAAACCATCTGAATTTAAGAATGAGTAGGGTTTTACCCTTAGTCGAAATGCCTACCTAGGAGACTACCTATTCTTTTGAGACCAAAGGTTGCGAGTCTCTAATTATTTGCTGGAAGCTTGCCTTAACTAGCAACCCTTAAGCCTTGAGCCAACCCTTCCTCGATCGAAGCCCACAGTTAGACATGAGATGAGTGGACAATAGGGTAATCATTTACCGTGACACTCCTTCCGAGATTGGTTTCCAACAAATATTACTCTAGTTATGTAAATGTTTGATATTAAGACCTAACTAGTGATGGAACACCACAGTCACTTGTTTAGCCAATACCATAGATTAAAAACCCTGTCAAATTGTGATATACCAGTTGTCAACAACAACGCATGATCATTACAGCCCATACCACTAGAACCCTTATGACAATAGTCTGACAGGTTTGACACAACTAGAGATTCACGACTTAGTTGTTAGAAATCTCTTCATAGGACATGCCTTGGAGCTGGTTACCCCGTCGATAACTCTTGTACACTATGGATGGGTATATTCCTCTATGTTATCGACCATGTGTTATTATACACCCTCGTTTCTCATTTATTGAGGAATGATCATTGACTTGACTTATATCTACCATATTCCGTTACGCCGTGCCTTATTCTTCATTTACAAGAGTCGAAGTACAATATCCGGACATTGGAATTTTTTTTCTAACCTATTTATTCCTAAAATCATATCCTAGCTTCTAAGGTGGGTAGACTGTAAGCCTCCCAAAATTTTTGGAAGTATATGAAGATTACCGATTGACTAGAATGATTTTCCACTGGGGTGATGATTAGTGCCCTTGGACTCCCACTTTTCATTTAGACCATTTTGTGTCCCCGACCGTGTCATTAATATTCGGAGCACGAGACCAGTTGTTACCTTCCAACAAATTTATATGCAAGATCTAGACGAGTCCACCTTCATCTAGGTATATCATGTCCCACTCAAACACGTCCCCTTGTACTCTATTTTTATGGTACGACTTTCAGGTAGAAAGAACTAACTATAACCCTTACCATGGTACTGGTAAACTTCTCGATTATGATTAGGGACTCAACTTTGACTCGAAGCCTTCAACCCAATATATGGTTGTGATCGACTCGAGCCCACTGCGCACATGTCAATAGTGTGCCACTCAATGGTGTCTTCTCGTGCCACTTAAAACAGAAGTCGCGAAAGGCGCACCTTCAGGGCTTAGAGAACCTATTTAACCAACCCGACTGTCCAACTAGTTCAACCACTTGGGTTGAAACCTACTCTAGGTTACCCTAACCTAGTAGAAGTTGTTTAATATTAGGATCTTGTCCAGTCCATGTAGATTGTAGTCCAAGGTTCATCCAACCGACGATTGATGTACAATTGAGGAACCCATTAATACCCAGTAAAATCCATCCATACGTACCACTATTTTTGGACTGTAAGCCGAACTATTTAAAATAGGTCCCTATACCTGTTAGAAAATATCCACCTCTTAGAATGTGGTGTCTTTCGTAACCATTATTCCAGTTACCTGGAAGTTGCGATATGATCTTGTATTACATTTTATATCCCTTGTTCGTGTGTTTAAATAACCACGAAAAAGATCACAATCTTGATTTCTCAGATTCCGTTCTATTATGGAAACTGTTTAGAATTTCGAGAACGGAACTTCTGTATTTCCGGATTGCAAGCTCCTACAAGAATGAAGGATTCTTAGACATAGCAAGTAACTGGACTAGAGTAGCCCAATCTAGCAAAAATTGGTCAATGGCTCATAGACTTTCTTTCTACCTGTATCCTTGAATACTATCTACTGCTCTTGAGACTTCATTTTTACTTTCGATTGTTCTTCCTTACCTTTATGTCTTCCCTATTTTGGAGCGACGAAGGTCACGCTTATTAGAACTTACCAATATTTCTTAGCTATTTGAGTAAATTGTTGCATGTTAGATTTTGGGTGGTTTGATGGATAGGAGAGGATTATAGTGGCCATAAGCAGTAGATGTCTATTTGCAGAAAAAATTTTTTAACAAGTAGTTGGATGATTTTAAAGTTTTAGTGACATGAGATTTGAGGGAGTAGTGTGACCAAAGGTGGGTAGAAGTAGAAAGTCTTCGGAATTTCGTTGTTACAAAATGGCTAGGAGGAGGATATAAACTGTTTTTGAGGAATTAAGATTCAAGGAGTTTAAGGAAATGGTAGAGCTTCTTTGAATTTAAGGAATAGTTACGAATTAGAATTTCGAGGACGAAATTATTTTTAAGGTGGGTAGATTTGTAACCCCTCTTCCCGGAATTTTGATAATATTTTTACTTATTTATTTGAATTAAATGATGATTTTTAGAGTTTTATAAATAATTATTTAGTTAATTATTACGGTAGATGATTTTTGCCATGATGGAGTTTTGGAGTATACGGTGATTAGAAATCGTGGCACGGATAGTGCAATGGCGTGCTTTGACTCGTGTATTAGCCCTGGTAGGGAAGACCGAGCCATAGTGATGACCTAACTAGGAAAATCATACTAAGTTGCGACGTAACCCTTACCGAAGGTCTATTTATTTATTAATCACATTATTGAGTTAGGAAAACCAATTATACCATTCTAGCCCGGACTGGACCCGAACCAAATCCCAGCCTATGTCGGCATGCAGTGGAACCCGGGACGACCATGTAGACATTTTATGTGGGTACAAATATTTTCTATTTATTTTTAGGACTTGGCAAATACCTTCTAAATATATAATAGTCCATTTGAAGGGTGATTTTAGAATAATTGTACGACGTTCTGGGACCAAATAGACGGTGTGTGTTAATGCGTTCACCAAAATATATTAATGGTTTAATTACAGTGTTATTAGGTTTATTATTATTATTAATGTTAATATTGTGGTTACTAATAAATAAATTATTTAATATTAATAGTTAATAGTATTTTATTTTTCTATCAAAGATATATATATGTATATATATAATATGTGTGTGTATGTATAAATGAATATATATTGTATAGGGGTGTTCGTGTATGGATATATATAATATATATATTATAGATATATATATGTATAAATGTGTAGTGAATAGATATCTAAATTATATATAGATAAATGTATAGTGTATATAAATATATATAATATATGGGTATTAGTGTTTAATAAAAAAAAAGGTCGAATTAGCAGCCAGCTCACTTTGGGCTCAGCCCGAGCCCAGGCTTGAGCACAGCCCAGGAATCCTTTTTCCTCCCCCATTTATTCCCAGAACAGACCGAGCATAAAACTCCGCTTCCGAGAGTACGTTCAAGAACAGAGCGAGAGAGTTTGAGAGCAAACGCGCAAACCCTAGCGCCGACACCAGTCCCTGGGCGACCCCCCACCTGACACCGCGCCGCCGCGCAGGGCGCCGTCAACCGGCCAAGGCACGGCCAGGCTGCGCGCGCGCGCATAAGGTACACAGCCTCGGCAGTAACACCCCTCAGGTGACGTTTTCGAACTCGCTTTTCTTCCTCCCTGGTTAATGAAATCGTGAACCGTAAACTCCTATGTATAGACAACCTGACCGCCTCCCTATCCCTTCAAGAGGATTTAATTGTGACCCATTGTTTCGATCAGGAACTCGACCCAAAGTTGGGAAAATTTCTGTCCGAAACAGAACCAGAACGACTCAGAACCCCACGTTCGGAGAGGAATTCCGATCAACCTAGAAACAGTCTTTGGAAAAGTCCTGAACAGAAATTCTAGTCCTCATATAGCTCTTCCATCTCCTTCTGGTGGTTTATTTTTTTATGCATTGTATACAATTATTTTCGAATCCAAAGTTTCCGAAAAACATGTTTTTAATTAATAAAAATTCTAGAAATCACTCCGATACCACGTCCGTCCCGCCATTTCGGGCGACGTGGTCCCGAACCGAAAGCATCAAAAGCTGCGTATCGGCTTCGTGGACGTGTGGGCTTTGACGGAATTCAAATTGGTCGCGTGTGCGCGACGAATTTGATGCGTATCCGTCGAAATTCACCGTATCGTGCACTTTGCAAATTTCTCAATTACTTTGTGCACGCTCATCGGATCGAGACAAAACTTACGCCAACAGAACTGTATCATTTTTTTGGTCCTGTATGCCAAGTTTGGTCCAATTCTGAGACTGTTGAATCCGACGTCGTTTTGCGGGTCCTACGGTCCCACTCAACGGGCGATTTTGTGCACGGCCCGCCGGAATCCAACTTTGGACATACGGTTGGGTTCGTATCAGAAAACTAGATCCGTAGACATGTAGTTTGATGACTTTAGAGACCGTTGACTCTGGCACACTTTTTGGTGCAAAACGGATCCAACGGCGGACATCATTTTTTGCCCGAAATTACCGTTTTGCCCTTGTATCCAGAATTGGACTTAAGGACATGCAATCCTAGCTAATTTGACTATTCTAAGATTATTGGTATTGTCTATTTCAGCATCTGGGGACTGTTGTACGGGTTTTGACTATTGTGGCATATTGAGTAGTTCAGACTGTCGGTTTCACCAGCAGAGGACCACAGGCGAGTACAGTTTATTGTCTGCATTTCGATATTGATTTTCACTATATTTCATTGATTGGCCATTGGTTATGTGATTATTTTCTAGTATAAATTGTTGAGTCAAAAATGAGAAGTACCAACGATGTGTGATCTGACCTTAGACAGTGTAGACAGTGTAGACAGTGATTTATTATTGCAAAGTAGACAGTATAGACAGTGATTTATTTATTGCAAAGTAGACAGTGTAGACCGTGATTATTATTGCATTTAAACTGTGTAGATCATGATTATTAATTTGTAGACAATGTTTCTTTATTTTAATATTTGCTTTAGACAGTGTAACTTTAGACAGTGTAACTTTAGACAGTGTAACTTTAGACAGTGTAGACAGTGTAACTTTAGACAGTGTAACTTTAGACAGTGTAGACAGTGTCGCATAATTGTCCCAAGACCGATCACATATCAAATGTACTTCAAACAGTTGGGGAAAGTATTTTGTGTCTATTTATTTACTATTGGTTTTCTGTATTTCCTGTTTATTTTCAAAACTCATGATTGATGTCTAACCTTTGTTTTATAGTCATTTTCTTTATTGAGATTGCATTCAGTGAATTGTGCTCGTTCCATTCCTGACTGGAAACCAACATTTTCAGGTTAGCCGTGGATTCACTTAGCATGGGAGATACGGGGATACTTGCAGACAAAAGCCTAGAGACTAGCTAGATAGTTGAGTTGTAGTCATTCATTTATTTGTACAAGTTATATATTTTTCTACAAATGTAAAACTTGTGATCATTGTAAGTTAAATTAATTATGTGAATGAGTATTGTTTGTGATTTTGATCTTCATGGCCGTGACAGCGTTCTACCGCCGACACTGCGGCATAGGCTGGCTTGGGCACGTCTCGTATCTGTTTTAAAAAATGGGTACGGGTCGTGACAGGGAATAATCGGACTCGAAATACCTTGACATGGCAATTTTGATTGCTACGACTTGTGGTTTGAAGCGAAGATGAATTTGAGGATTGATCGGACTTATGATGGACGACGAAGCAGAGTTGAGGATTGAGTAGGCCCAATCTGCGAATCGAAAATGAGTAAGTCTAGACGCAACACAAGAGTTACGTCCCGATGAGGACGATTATTCTATGGGAATGTTGATATGGTGATTCATGTCCGCCGTGGATAATCAGACTTGCGCGAGATTGGGATGCGACATATTGCAAGGCTAGACGACCTTGTGATCGACTACGTGAATTGGATATGTGGATTGTATCAAACATACTGAAGAGGTAGACTATGAAAATTGTTAGTGTGGACATACGATATTAACATGTCAAGGATTGATTGAGGACAACCTATCGTAGGATGACTTTCCTAAACGAGCTCAGATTTGGAACGGAGAATGTGTCGATGCGAATAGGGTGAACGCTGCTTGATGTTTAGAAATTTGAGTGAAGCGAACTTGGGTAGAAACTCCCGTACGAACGAACAAAATGGTTTGACCATAGGAATTGGGGCGAGCGTCGTGCAACGGCCTTGCACGATGAGCAACGGACTTGACATGTAACTATGACCTTGTGAGCTGACCTAGCGGATAGGCGGACGACCCTATGCCGAGTGATTGAACCTGTACGATGGCATTTACAGTATCGTCTGGACGGACGATAGACTTGGGGCAACAAGACTTAGAGTAGGACGGGGAACTGGGAGTGTGCATGAACGACGGCGAGATTGGCCCCAAATAAAGGAAAAGATAGAAATGGATGATGCGCAAGTAAAGTTGGGATAACGAATTGAATCATTGATTGGAAGACGTACTCGATGATAGTACGATACTTAGTCTCGAATCGGACGGAAATTACTTAGACTTGGTCGACCCCGCTAAGAAGAAATTATACTGATTTTGTGGACAAGAACGCTTGATGTCACGCCCTAGAACCAGAATACTGGAGAGCGGGGGCGGACATAGCCAGCTACGTATGATGAAATGGAATCCATCTCACTATACGGTCACGGCTGTCTAGATATGTGAGGGTTTATCTACAAGCCATCAGTCTCTTAGGGTCATAAATTATCCTATTGTCTCAATCTCAACCAACTAATAATAATCACAAGATATCAGATCACCAAATATACAATTGTAAGGCGTCCCAAACATTACATATCCAGATGATCATGAAGCTAGTCGTACAAAATGTAAGGACTAGCAGGAGTTAAGTCATACATGATCAACCTCGAGTTACCAATCATGCTTACAGCCCGTAGGCAGACAGTAAATAAAAGTGCATCGAGCTAACAGGTGCTCGTCGGCTAAACGCCTCAAAAGAATAATTTTTACAATAGAGTGAGCGAAACAAAATAGAAAACCCACTCGTTGCCCGGGTTCCGTCTAGTGTTCACCATTGGGCTGGAAGACAGATAGATCCTTTGCTGCCGCTCCGGTATCTGGCCATACAAAACCAGCTGGGTCAGACCCCAGAAAGAGCAAGTGCCACAAAGGAGGCCACGAAATAAGAACAAAAACCAGCAATCAGCACAATAATATAATTACATAATAAAAGACAGTAATTTAAGAAAAGCATGATGGTTAATATAAAAGATAATTTTGTATAGAATCACTAAAAGACAGGACATATGGAAAAGCATGACAGGATGATATACGATGAGATAACCATGGGACTATTCAGATGGCCAGGTTATAACCCGTAAACCAAATAAGGACCGGGGTTGTAACCCTTCGTCTGAACGGAACTTGGTTTCTCTCACCATTTATCGACAAGATAAATATAAGGAATCAGGTCAAGTAACAATCTGGAGTGACAATCATTATAGTGACAATCCTTCAATCATTCTGGTACAATTTTACAATCAATCAATTCTAGACAATACTATACTGGACTAGACTCCATCCAAGCAATCACGGCCAATCATTGCCTACGGCTTTCTACATTAACTAACTAGGGTTATCACGATCCTAGTTACTAGCAAGATGCAATGAGATGTTCCTCCAGCCACAAGCCCTGCAGCTAATCCAGGTTATCCAGGCGATTCGAATTCATTAAGCAGTTATCAATAATTATGTGCCCCACACGACGGTGAGCTGGAAATGTGTCCTACTCGACGGCAGGCTACAAGTCCAAACAATTGCGGTCGGGATAACGGGATTGCCTGTAACTGGGGAAATCTCTCATGACTACTGAATTATTCTAGTTATTAGCCTTAATCCATTTTAGTAGGTACTCCTGACCGTGGTACTCAGGAGTGCCATCCTAGACATGATGCAAGACTGGACAAGTGGATTTAACAAGCAAGCAAGAAAGAACCACCCACGGTGTCAAGACAGGTCAAGTTAAGTTATCAAGTCAAGTCAAGTCAAGTCAGGAGTGCACCGCCACGGGCCACTATCAAGTCGGGTTGGTCACGTCAAGAGTGCACCACTACGGATCACTGTCGTGTTATGCTAGTTCCTTGTCATACCAAGCAATGTACAATAGTCATTGCAAACATATTAAGTAAAATCAAGTTCATGACAAAAGGCGTAAGGATATAAAATGGGCATGAAATATCTAATAAAATATCAATGTATAGGACTATAGAAGAGCCAAGCTTAAAGAAATTAAACCAAATCTCCAAGAGCCAATAGATTGCGTAAGGGGTCAGGGGGGGTTGGATTGCGCAGGGTGCCAACTGCGTAGGGTGGTTGGCGCAGGGTTGAACTGCGCAGGGTTGTACTACGCAGGGTCCAAGCGCGCAGGGTTAGATTGCGCATGAGCAGACTGCGCAGGGGTGGATTGCGCAGGAGTGAATTGCGCAGGAGAGGTTGGCGCAATGGTCAAGTGCGCAGGGGTTACTTTGAGCATGGCTGGCTTGCGCATGGCTAGCTTGCGCCAGCGCAATCCAGCGCAGCGCAAAGCACTGGCTGAGCCTATGCACAATCGGCCATGCGCTAAAGAGCACAGGCCGGGGTGCGCAAACGGTCAAGTGCTAAAGAGCACTGGCCGAGAGCCTTCACCGAGGCTGAGATGAACTCCTCAAGAACACCAAAATTTTAAATCTTCATATCTTTGTCAAATCAAAGCCAAATCTAGATTTTTAAAGTTCTAACTTGAGTAAAATTGAAGTCTCTTCCACATGGAAGCATCAAAACAAGCAAAAATCAAAGTTTAATAGATCAAAACCAAGGATTTTCGAAAATAATCAAAACTTAGATCTAGAACAATGGAGACTCCAAATCATAAAATTCCAAGTTCTAATGTTGATCTACATGTCCTAATCTATCAAATGGACAAATAAAATTGGGTGCTTATTTGTTGGCAAGGTGCACTTGCCTATAGGTGATGGTGTTGTGTAGAGGAAGGAAGAAGAAGAAGAAGAAATAAATGGAAATAATGAGGAGAGAGAAAAGTATGTGGGGTTATAAAGAGGGGAGTTGTGGTGGAATGGAGGTGGAGCACAAGCTAAGGTGTTCCACTCATGATGAACCAAACCAACTCCACAAAATAAAACCAAACCATGGTCCAAAACCCATTTACGAGAAACCAAAATCCGCAAGTCGAGAAAAATAAAATACGTGCCAAAATCAAATTACGAGTACAAATACAAAATACAGTAAATACGGAAAATGAGGGTGACAACTCTACCCACCTTAAAAGAATTTCGTCTTCGTAATTTAATCAGGGAGATAGAGATTGCCACGACAAGCTACACTAAGCACAGGCAAGCTACACTAAGCAGTTCAATCATACAATCATACATGCAATCAAGGAATGAAGAGCGCAAGGCATAATGAAGACATTATACCTTATGAGTCAAACAGGCAGGGATAACGTGATCGGATATCATCCTTACACTCCCACGTTTGACTCTTCCAAGGAGCGATGAACTCAAGCAACATGAACTAAACTGATAGTCTTGCGCTTGAGGTCTTTCCCCTTGGTCAAACATGGACACGGGCCTCTCCTCATACGAAAAGGTTGGTACCAATAACCGTTTTCAAATGATCTAGGATATGGCTCGGGCCCAGGATATACCGTTGTAATTAGGACACATGAAACATGACACGTGTCCCGCATAACGACGGCGGAAAGCAAGACAATAGGATGCGGATACCTCTCTGTCGATTCTGGATCTGGGCCTGTGCCAGGGCAAACTGCTGAGGCCTCTGCTGCTGGAAGGCCTGGGCCTGAGTCGACAATGGCCTCGGAGGCTGGTACTGCTATTGAAACACTTGGGCCTGAGGCGGCATTGGCCTCGACAACTGTTGCTGCTGCTAGACTGGTGCTGGAGCTGGTGCTGGTCTCCTAACCGAGGGACTAGATACTGTTGATGCTGAATCGACTCTGAATGGGCAGGACCCCACCCTATGTTCCGGTGCCCCATACAACAAGCATAATCCCAGTGCCTTGCGACACTCTGACACAACGTGTCCAGGCTTCCCACAATAAGAACAACCCTTGGCGGAAGGTTGCGCTTGCTTCTGTTTCTGCGGAGGGTACGTCGGGGTTGAATGCTGAACCGACGTTACTGAGGCCGCCCGCCTCGGAGCTCCAATGGTCAAAGCCCAAGCTGCCGGGGCTGGTGCTGAAGTCTGATTCATTTGACTGTGGGACCGCTTTCGACCTTCGGTCCTGTCCACAATCCTCTGGGAGGTATACTCGTGCCTCCTAGCTGCTCGCAAGACGGCATCAAAAGTTCTGTGCTCGAACTGCTCTACTGCCAATATGATCTCCAAGTGGAGCCCCTGCTGGAACCGCTGGGCTCTATCAAACTCGGTCGCCACCAAGGTGGGAGCAAACCGACTGAGTCTGGAAAACTCCGATGCATAACTGTCGACCGTCCTGCCTCCTTGCTTCAAGTTGGCAAATCTGGTCTGCAGGTCATATCGAGCCACCGCGTCGAAATACTTGGTCTGGAATCTTTCGCTAAACACTGCCCAGGGAACAGGTGCTGTCAATCCTACCGCTTGTATGGCCCACCAGTTGTGGGCTAGATCTAATAACTGCAGGCGCACTACCGCCACCTTCTCGCCTTCTGGAGTCTTCGCGGCCTCTAGAATAACTTCTGTATCCTGGAGCCAAGCATCTGCGGCAATGGCATCCTCGGTGCCGTCGAAGAATGGAGGGTTCAGGCGCTTGAAACTGTTGGCTGCACTGTTTCTCGGATGACCGCCTCTGTTCAGAGCATCTTATACTGCCTGGTGCAATGCATCACCTCGGCGATCTTGAGAAGCTAACAATGATCTGATGAGACCTTCCAAAGTGCCATCATCAGGCTCTACTAGCTGGACTGGCTGAACTGGAGGCACTGGTCCTTCAGAAGGCATGGCTCGAGAGGCGGCTGTTGAGGACTGATCTTGATCTTCTTGCTGTTGCTGGGCTGCTGGCTGAGCTCCTTTCGGCTGATCAACAGGAATGATGCCACTGAAGCAATGACATCAGGGATATTAAGGAAGGACCAGGATAGAACAATGATGCAAACATGTTATCAAGTCAGGAATCCAAGGAGATAAGAAGATACGAGTGGAGATCAAAGGCGAGTACAGATTGAGACATCTATCTGGTAAACCCCCACATATCTTGATTGACAAGACCTGTATGGGCCACCACTTAAACCATGTCATGCCCCAGAACCAGAATACTGGAGAGCGGGGGCGGACATAGCCAGCTACGTATGATGAAATGGAATCCATCTCACCATACGGTCACGGCTGTCTAGATATGTGAGGGTTTATCTACAAGCCATCAGTCTCTTAGGGTCATAAATTATCCTATTGTCTCAACTCAACCAACTAATAATAATCACAAGATATCAGATCACCAAATATACAATTGTAAGGCGTCCCAAATATTACATATCCAGATGATCATGAAGCTAGTCGTACAAAATGTAAGGACTAGCAGTAGTTAAGTCATACATGATCAACCTCGAGTTGCCAATCATGCTTACAGCCCGTAGGCAGACAGTAAATAAAAGTGCATCGAGCTAACAGGTGCTCGTCGGCTAAACGCCTCAAAAGAATAATTTTACAATAGAGTGAGCGAAACAAAATAGAAAACCCACTCGTTGCCCGGGTTCCGTCTAGTGTTCACCATTGGGCTGGAAGACAGATAGATCCTTTGCTGCCGCTCCGGTATCTGGCCATACAAAACCAGCTGGGTCAGACCCCAGAAAGAGCAAGTGCCACAAAGGAGGCCACGAAATAAGAACAAAAACCAGCAATCAGCACAATAATATAATTACATAATAAAAGACAGTAATTTAAGAAAAGCATGATGGTTAATATAAAAGATAATTTTGTATAGAATCACTAAAAGACAGGACATATGGAAAAGCATGACAGGATGATATACGATGAGATAACCATGGGACTATTCAGATGGCCAGGTTATAACCCGTAAACCAAACAAGGACCGGGGTTGTAACCCTTCGTCTGAACGGAACTTGGTTTCTCTCACCATTTATCGGCAAGATAAATATAAGGAATCAGGTCAAGTAACAATCTGGAGTGACAATCATTATAGTGACAATCCTTCAATCATTCTGGTACAATTTTACAATCAATCAATTCTAGACAATACTATACTGGACTAGACTCCATCCAAGCAATCACGGCCAATCATTGCCTACGGCTTTCTACATTAACTAACTAAGGTTATCACGATCCTAGTTACTAGCAAGATGCAATGAGATGTTCCTCCAGCCACAAGCCCTGCAGCTAATCCAGGTTATCCAGGCGATTCGAATTCATTAAGCAGTTATCAATAATTATGTGCCGCACACGACGGTGAGCTGGAAATGTGCCCTACTCGACGGCAGGCTACAAGTCCAAACAATTGCGACCGGGATAACGGGATTGCCTGTAACTGGGGAAATCTCTCATGACTACTGAATTATTCTAGTTATTAGCCTTAATCCATTTTAGTAGGTACTCCTGACCGTGGTACTTAGGAGTGTCATCCTAGACATGATGTAAGACTGGACAAGTGAATTTAACAAGCAAGCAAGAAAGAACCACCTACGGTGTCAAGGCAGGTCAAGTCAAGTCAAGTCAGGAGTGCACCGCCATGGGCCACTATCAAGTCGGGTTGGTCACGTCAAGAGTGCACCACTACGGGTCACTGTCGTGTTATGCTAGTTCCTTGTCATACCAAGCAATGTACAATAGTCATTGCAAACATATTAAGTAAAATCAAGTTCATGACAAAAGGCGTAAGGATATAAAATGGGCATGAAATATCTAATAAAATATCAATGTATAGGGCTATAGAAGAGCCAAGCTTAAAGAAATTAAACCAAATCTCCAAGAGCCAATAGATTGCGCAAGGGGTCAGGGGGGTTAGATTGCGCAGGGTGCCAACTGCGTAGGGTGGTTGGCGCATGGTTGAACTGCACAGGGTTGTACTGCGCAGGGTCCAAGCGCGCAGGGTTAGATTGCGCATGAGCAGACTGCGCAGGGGTGGATTGCGCAGGAGTGAATTGCGCAGGAGAGGTTGGCGCAATGGTCAAGTGCGCAGGGGTTACTTTGTACATGGCTGGCTTGCGCATGGCTAGCTTGCGCCAGCGCAATCCAGCGCAGCGCAAAGCACTGGCTGAGCCTATGCGCAATCGGCCATGCGCTAAAGA
Source organism: Iris pallida (assembly GCA_029216955.1). NCBI lineage: Eukaryota > Viridiplantae > Streptophyta > Magnoliopsida > Asparagales > Iridaceae > Iris > Iris pallida. Next base: position 15,184,058 of record JANAVB010018196.1, read on the forward strand.
GCACAGGCCGGGGTGCGCAAACGGTCAAGTGCTAAAGAGCACTGGCCGAGAGCCTTCACCGAGGCTGAGATGAACTCCTCAAGAACACCAAAACTTTAAATCTTCATATCTTTGTCAAATCAAAGCCAAATCTAGATTTTCAAAGTTCTAACTTGAGTAAAATTGAATTCTCTTCCACATGGAAGCATCAAAATAAGCAAAAATCAAAGTTTAATAGATCAAAACCAAGGATTTCCGAAAATAATCAAACTTAGATCTAGAACAATGGAGACTCCAAATCATAAAATTCCAAGTTCTAATGTTAATCTACATGTCCTAATCTATCAAATGGACAAATAAATTGGGTGCTTATTTGTTGGCAAGGTGCACTTGCCTATAGGTGATGGTGTTGTGTAAAGGAAGGAAGAAGAAGAAGAAATAAATGTAAATAATGAGGAAAGAGAAAAGTAGGTGGGATTATAAGAGGGAAGTTGTGGTGGAATGGAGGTGGAGCACAAGCTAAGGTGTTCCACTCATGATGAACCAAACCAACTCCATAAAACAAAACCAAACCATGGTCCAAACCTATTTACGAGAAACCAAAATCCGCAAGTCGAGAAAAATAAAATACGTGCCAAAATCAAATTACGAGTACAAATACGAAATACAGGAAATACGGAAAATGAGGGTGACACTTGAGTAGCCAATCGGATCATCTCGATGACCGAGATAAACGATAGTGAGATGCACACGAGTTCGGTTTTAAAATCGAAGTTAGCAAAACGATCGGCAAATCAAAACTATCACGAGTAGATTGTCCGACTTCATTAATCGCTAAGCCTGGTTGAAATGTACGTATTCGGGGGACGCCTTGAATATGTGCACAGTCCCCACGCAGCGATATGATGAAGTCGAATACAACTGCAAGTGGGTGTTGAGATGCGCATGAACGACAATTGAATAAGTACCATCAAGTCTAAAATGAATGAAAAGTTATTCATAAAATCGACCAAATGTATACGACACGGAACTTGGAAAGGTACCGAGCATGGTTCGATGCCATCGAACGATAAAGCCATTCGATAAGAATTGTCTAAGAAACATGACGACACGAGTCAAGGAACGATAGGATGACCTGCACTCAGGAAGTCTCGAGGACGAGACTTGTTTTGAGTGGTGTATTATGTAATGACCCACTCCGCCCCAGCGGAACGCCGATTCAAACGGCAAGTGCAACAACTCAAACGAGCCGTCGACCCGAAGAGTTGGCATCGACCTGAAGAAGAATCGATGCAAGGCTTACATTGGCCCGTCAAGATGAATCCAGACTTAGACTTTCAAGGCGCGCTCGGAGTATCGCTCGGCCGATGCGAACATTGCTAAGGTGGGTGGCTCCGATGAACCCATCTTTGCTTAGCCTAGACACATAACAATACGGACAATATAGCTAGAATCGCTAGGGGATAACATCGTGCATGCTAATAAATGACTCAACGCACCTAGCTAAGGGAATAATCCCATCTTGTATGCTTGTATAGAATATGGAAAAGAACATAGAAAATGTGAGATCTCTCGCACCGCGCTCCACGCTCATGCTAAGACACAAGCTTACGTTTATGTTCTTTATATGTTCAACAATGAAACAATGAATGGGTTACAACAATGAAACGGGAAGACTATCAACATAGTCGTTCCGAGTAGAGTTAGCAACATTGAAAGGCTATGGGACCATGGGTCGCCAAGGTGACTCCCGCACAGGGAGTTGCAAAATGTATGAATGATAAGTGAATGAAAGATCAACGAATGAATGAACGAATATGTGAAGAACCAATGAACGACGAACAAGTGAAAGAAAAAAGAAAAGAAGAATGAATGAAAGATAAGAAATAAAAAGAATGGTTATCGACAGGTTGACGGGCACGTGCAACGGGGCTCGCTACCCGCGCTAGCACAGACGCCAACCTGTCGATAACGAAAGAAGCTAGGGTTAGCCTACGGCTCAGAGACAGCCGGTAGTTTAAAAAGACAAGTTAATACGAAATGGTCGTGGACAAACGGAAAACTAGCGAGGGGTGGCGAATGCTGTCCTTGAAGAAAAAGGATTCCGCGGCATGATCACAGTGTGAAGACTTGCCGGTCCGACGAAATCAAAGGAATGGCTTACTTATGTGACATGAGTGCGGGCTTGGCCACCAGGGACGTAAGTCCGGGTATTTCAAAAGACTATCAGGGTGTACCAAGCCGCACGCCATGATAGGTGAGAAATTACCACAGGGAAAGACATGTCCAGGATGGCTTGTGATGCCAGCGACCGGTGCATATAGAGTTAAGTGGGCTTTGCTGGTGGCAATCCACGTGCAAGTCCTTGCATTGAAATCAAGTAGTCTAAGTTAACAAAATAAAGTGCCTTATGAATATGCTTGAAATGTAACACACCAAATGATAATGAGAAATTCATACAAGTGAGTTAGATATCGTGCCTACAACGTGCTAGAATCCGAGGCAGGGACACACACTTGACATCGAAAAGTTCATATTGAATTGTTGACTAACTTGGTTTACTTTGGACAGGGAAGGCCGGACGGTAAGTATGGGTAAGTCGTGCATGTATTTCCATGTGACACTTGAATTTGGCAACACGGATAGGTTATGTCAATATGCCATGAAACTGATCCTAAGGCAAGATTAGAAAGATAATGAATGATAGACGGTGCACAAAAGTAAATAGAACGTGTTTGGTAATGATAGCATTGTGGGTGAGCTAGCCTCCCCACCAGTGCATAACAATGTACTGATAACCCCACAGTCTGCTTGCAGGATGCAGGAGACGTCATCGGGTGCGGAGCTTCCCTCGAACGTGCTAAGGTGCGGAGCTATCTCTGGAGCCTTGGAGCGTTGCAAGGAGCTGATGTGCCATATACAGGACATAATGTATCGGAACATCGTCATGAATCATTCCATGTTGTAAGCCACTTGACACACCTTTTATGTTTCAGAGAGAGAGAGAGAGCTTGAGCGATTTGTAATATCGACCTAGTGTCGCTTGTAGACTTCTTGAATGTCAATAAAGAGTTGAATTCGCTTTCAATTTGTGTTCATTTACTTTCCGCTGCAAATGGGGACACTATGTGCGACTCTGTGGCCTAGCTCAAATTGGCCGTTTCTGGACTTAGCCTTGCACGGGCGCAACCTAGGCCCGTGCGGCATCACGCCTTAGCGAGGATGATCGCTCCTGCGGGAGCGGGGCGTGACAAGGATGACAATTAAAGCTTGGTAGAGTATTAATGGTGGAGCTCTTGGTTGTTTGGAAAATTTATGGCAAGAGTTGGTGAAAGCTTCAAGAGAGAGAAGGCTTTCATTTATAGAAAAACCAAGAGTAGGTAGCATTTAATGCTCCTGGATACAGGCTGACCGGCATACCGTCGGTATGCACCGGCATACCGTCGGTATACCGGTCAAACAATAACGGTCATATTAGTATCCGTTGGGAGCATTTAATGCTGCCATTAATGCAGTCTATGCCCTTCAAAAATCAAATATTTGTAACCCGGTATACCGTCGGTATGCCGCGGTATACCGTCGGTATACCGACGTTTTATCACAGAACATTTTTTAGGCAAACAAAATGGTATACCGTCGGTATGCCGGAGCATACCGTCGGTATGCCGGAGCATACCGTCGGTATGCCGACGTTCGTCACATAATGTTTTGTGGTCCACAAAACGGTATACCGTCGGTATGCCGGAGCATGCCGTCGGTATGCCGACATTCTTCACAGAAGGTGTTGTGGCCAATAAAACGGTATACCGCCGGTATGCCGGAGCATACCGCCGGTATACCGGTCTATAGGATATTGATTTTTGACTTTAAGAAGAGAAAGCTTTTTAGTTTGTCATCCAACCTTAAGTGTTTACAGAAAGACCTAGACCTTGTACAGACTCGAAATCATGCAGTGTAGGAAGCCGTCTATGCAAGGAGCGCCGGTCTTACATCAGTCTTCAAGGCTATGGATGGTAAACTTGAATGGACAGACTTTATGAAGTAGAGCTTCTGAAATGATATCAATCTGAAAACAGAGAAAACTAAACTACGAAGATGTTGTTAATATTATCAAAATAATAATGTGCCAACATATATATATATATATATATATATATATATATATATATATATATATATATATATATATATATATATATATATATATGATACAAAATAGATGATACAAAAAATACAAAATATACAAAATAGATGATAAAAAAATACAAATTAATATGTTTATAAATACAAATATTTTTTTTGTTTATTTTTATATATTAATTGTATAATATAGATAATAACAAAATTTATTTAGTTAATATAAGAAAGAAAGAAGGAAAGATTAAAATAAAAGAAATAGTGTAAAAAAAAAAATAGCCAACACACCCCCCTCCCCCGCCCCCCCTCCCCCCCACCCCATCCCAACCAACCTGACGCCAGTTGTACTGGAGCCATGATTTTTTTAATTTTTTTTATTTTCGGCGCCAGTGCAACTGGCGCCCCCTTTAAAAAAAAATTGGGCGCCAATTGAACTGGCTCCAGATCCCTATATCTGAAATTTTCAGAAACTTCTCTCTTTTTACATAAATAATATGAATTCTTTCTCCCTGCATGAAATTTTCTGATGGCCCCAGCCAGAGCTATAGCATAGTTTCAAAAAATTTACATTCAAAATTTAGGAACTCATTTGGTAGAATAGTAAGACTTGATTTGAAACTCAATTTCTTGATTCTAGATTTTATATTATTTTCTGAAAAAAGAGAAAAAAGATGACACTTGGGTCAATTTCAACTCATGTCATTTGGGCATTATGATTTATTTGTTTATTATTCTCATACAAATTAACATATTTTGTATTTATTTTATTACAAATTTGGATTCAAGATGCATATTTGAGCTCCATCTACTATTGATGTTTTAATTATAATATTTTGGCAATTTAGTATTTTTGACATATTAACTTTTCACTATTTATTTTTGGCAGCCCAATTTTATATAGAGAAAATTTGAGTGGCACCCCACTTTTTTACGCTTATTTGAGGTGCACCCCACAAGTTTACATGAATGTATGATACCCCCACTTTGGACGGTTTCCGTCTAAAACGAACGGTCAAATTTTTGTTTTTGACGAAAATGTCCATGTCTCAGTTGTACTGACAATTTATTTTATGCATTTTGGACTCGGCCCCCCTCCGACGCCGCACTCCCACCCCCCCTCCCCGACCTCGCCGCACCCCCCCCCCCCCCGCCATCACCACCACCACCATCACCAACATCATCACCATCATCATCATCACCACCACCATCAACCATCATCACCGCCCCCCCCCCTCCCGATCCGCCCCGCCCCCTCCCGCTCCGCCCCCTACCCCCACCGCCACCGTCGCCGTCGCCGCAGCAGCAAGTAGCGCGCGGCAGCAGTAGCAGCGCGACGACGGTGGGGGCTAGGGGGCGGAGCGGGAGGGGGGGGAGCGGGAGGGGGGCGATGATGATGGTGGATGGTGGTGGTGATGATGATGGTGATGATGTTGGTGATGGTGGTGGTGGTGATGGCCGGGGGGCGGGGGGGTTGCGGCGAGGTCGGGGAGGGGGGGGGGGCAGTGCGGCGACGCCGTGGAGGGGGGCCGAGCACGGAGGAGGGGGGCGAGACGAATAGTTGACGCGGGAAAAAATAGAACAGATATGGGGGTATTTTCGTCAAAAAAATTGGTCAACCGGGTTGATCGTTCGTTTTGGACTGAAACCGTCAAAAGTGGGGGATGTCATACATTCATGTAAACTTGTGGAGTGCACCTTAAATAAGCGTAACAAAAGTGGGGTGCCACTCAAATTTTCTCTTAATATAGAAAATTTGATGCTACAAACCACGCGAAGCTGCTTAAGCTAATACACTTTGTTGCAACTGTTTTATTGCGACACACTAGAACATACAAACGAGAAAAAAACGTAATCAACATTTGGACACACAAACAACGGCGACAAATACAAATATATGATTGATTTCATTTGTTTAACTTTAAGGTCTCCAGATAATTCTTCCCGTCGAGTTTCGCGGAGAAGAAACCCTTCATGAAGTCGGTGAACGTCGTGGCCTTGTAATTCTCCACACCTCCTTGCACGAGCTCCGGGAGAGGACGAAGGATGCTGTCGTTAAGTGGTGGGTGGAACGCAGCGATGGACAGGCGTCCTTTCTCAGTGTTCACTACAACTCTGTGCTCATTGCTCTTGTACTTCCCATTTGTAAATATCTGTCCAATAAGAATTACGATTATATATTACTAGCATATAAATGTGTAACACTTGAACCTCGCCACAATTCTAAATCTTGATATTATGCCATGAATTTTAACATGACAATATTGAAGTATCCAAAGGGAAAATGGATGTTACTATCAGATCCGGAACTGAGTTTCTAGGTCTAGTGGGAAAAATATGAAAGCCTATTATTATAAACATTTTATTTTGTAATAAAAAAAATTCAGAAATTTTATCCAAAATTAACATCAAGTAACAAAAATCATCCAACTACTGTATCTTTCCATTGAAATAATATTCCGCTAAAAGAGATACAGTAAAGCTAAACAAACAAGCATATTTCAAATACATCACATCTTCCAAAACATACACTTTGGCACTTTAGCGACAAGTACTCTGGCTTCTCCAGATCTATCTTTTCAATTTCTAAGAGTGAAGAAGAAGAAAAAAAAATGGATGAAAGAAAGAATAAGAAATGACAGCCGTTTTAAAGGAGATATGATGGTGATGTGGTGATGGAGGTGTGTGGTGGTGGTGGCGGGGGGGGGGGGGGGGGGGGGGTGCGGCAAGGTCGGGGAGGGGGGGGGGGGGGGGTGCGCGCCAATGCGGCGACGCGTGGGGGGGGCCGAGCACGGCGGAGGGGGCGAGACGAATAGTTGACGCGGGGAAGAAGAGAACAGATAGGGGAGTATTTTCGTCAAAAAAAATTGTCAACGGGGTTGACCATTCGTTTTGGACTAAAACCGTCAAAAGGAGGGGGAGGGGAGGGGGGGTGTCATACATTCATGTAAACTTGTGGGGTGCACCTTAAATAAGTGTAACAAAAGTGGGGTCCACTCAAATTTTCTCTTTTATATATTTTTGAAACATCTTCGACAATTTGTTGGTCCTTAATATTTTTTATTAGGTGATGTGTTTTTTTTTTAACTAAATGAATAACAATATTATTTTTTTATAATAAAGTCTTATTTGCATTTAAATTTGGACGAAATGTACTTCAAAGAACAATGTCGGGTGTCAAAATTGAGTAGTAGAAAGGTAATGTGTAGAAAACGTCGGTGTAATTTAGCATATCCCAAATGGGGGGCAAATATATACTAGTCAGGTCACGTGCCTTCCATTTACAAAAAAAAACTCTAATCTTAAAATAGTTTAAATACAATTTGAGTATATTTTAATTAAAATTTGTATAAATATATTTTAGACATTTGTGTGTTGAGTTAGATACTTATAGTTAATTTAAAAATAATTTAAACATTGAATATATTTAGGATTTATTATAGTTGTTTATTTGAGTTTGGATATATATATATTCAGATGGTTATAAGATTTATGTTTTTTTAAAGAGGACATACGCGGGTAGTTAGAAAAATTGTAAATTTATTTTTATGAACTAAGTGAGTAGATGTATGGTAGTTGGATTTTTTTTATTTATTATTAATTAATGATGATATAAAAACGATTGATGATTTATTTTTGAACCATTTCAAGCCACATTATTGTACTAGTAATGCACGTGTTTTACATAATAATGTATAATAAGAACATATTCAATTACAGTCAAATATATTTTTTAATTCATGTGGTTAAGGTGAGAGGTATCTTCTTGTTTGCTTGAGTTCGATTCCCATGTTGAAATATATAACAATTTTAAACTTTTTTTTAACATTTATTACATAATTAATTTTTTTAAAATAAAATGAACCATAATATAATGACGGCTTAGACGACTCACTTTTGAAAAACCGTTTTGAAGCCTCATTGTATAGTGAAAGGTTATTAAACACACCCATTTTTTTTCTTCTATTATTAATTATCAATTTAGGTCTGAGTTTTATAATATATTTTCAAAAATTAAACTATCAGTTTATTCTCACAACTAGAATATTTTTGGAAAATTAAACTTATATTTTAAAACAAATATGTTAACTTTGGTTATGTACTGGACGAGTGTCTATTGTCTTTCTTCCTTAGAAATGAACTGTATCCTAAAATATGAAAACCAAGAGACTGCACGTTTGTATATCTCCATTCAATATTATTTGAGTTTGTTCTGTAGTTTACTGTAAACTCCAACCGACATCGTTCCTTCGTTTCTTTGCTTCTCCTTTTTTTTTATTTATTTTTTAAAATTTAATATACGATAAAAATTATTACTGCAAGAAATTAGAAATACGAGAATATGTATCGGCATGGGCTGGGCCGGGTCGTCCATGTCTATAAAATACGGGTTCGGACCGGACATGGGCCGATCTTTTTTGACTCTAGAGAAATTTTGGGCGGGACGAATCTGACTTAATATTATCTATGAGCCCAAACCCGTCCACAACGGTCGGACTTTTCGGACCAACAAGTCGGACCGGACTAGTCCTATAATATAGCCCAAATGGCATTCTCGGGCTAAATCGGTTAATATCGTCTTTGAAAGGTTATTTCAACACATATTCTTAAATTTTATACTAACTATGTCTTGCTTAGTCCCAAAATGCATAATATGCACAAGTTAAGAAAATGCCAACAACAGTATGAAGTGAATACTCCAGACTGTTTGTGACTAGATAAATATTGTAGGCTGTTTGTAGTTAGCTTAATAATCCAGACTCTAGACTTAATATTCTATGAAGTGAAGTGAATAGACTCCATACTCTAGACTGTCTTTGTGACTTTGTTTCAAAATTCAAAATGTTAGAGGTGCCGTACAAAAAAATCGAACCATTGGCCTTTCGACTCCATACTCCAAGAGAGACAAGACACTCTGACTCTAACTATGTCAGCTTTTAGGGGGCCGAACTTAGACGGACTTTTAGGGCCGGGCTCGGACGGGCTGTATCGGACGTGCCTCGGATGGCGGATGCTTAGTCCAAGTCCTGCCCTATACTAGTATGGATTGACCGGACTACCCAATGGTCGGACTACATCGGGCTTTGTCCATCGGATCGGACGGTCTTTTCGGACGTCCATGGGCCTCGGATCCAATGATGATCCTGTACGAGGAGAAAAAGAAACAAGTAAACTAATAAAATTGACAAAGAAACTAAACATAGTTAAAAAAGATAATAAACAAAATAGAAGTGCATTTAATAATACCCCATTATAAAAATAGAACACAAGTCAAATTATTCTTAGTTTTTTAAACGAGGGTAGAAGTGAAAGATTCTCCGGTCAACAGAGCATGAATAATTAAAAACAATGTGCATGTTCATTAACGAGAAATGCTCTCAGGCCATTAATATATTATCATTAGCTACCAAATCAAAGACATGTGGCCAGGAAACGACAGCAGTGACGGAAAAAAAATAGTGTTCTTCGTTAATAAGCTTATTTGTAATTGGAAAAAAAAATAGTGTTCTTCACCCTACAGGCTCCGACTTTTGCACTGAGGTCCTTGGGATACCATAATTGACCATTATGAAAAATAGTGTTCTTCGCTAATAAACTTATTTGTAATTGGGAAAAAAATATGTTCTTCAACCACTACCAAGGCTCCGAATTTTGCACTGAGAGTGAGGCCTCAGAAATACCAATAATTAACCATTGTGTTTAATGACGGAATCTTTATGTGAATGGGCTAAAGATCGACTTTTACCTACAATGTATTGACAAATATTGGAGGTGGAGGAGGAGGGCGTAGCATATAGATTTTATTTTCTTAAGTAACTCAGTGCTCCAGACGGGGTAATAAAAGCACTTCGTCATCTTTCTTCCTTCCACATGTTCAATCTTTTTTTAGCGGTTTTCCAGAGATCTTTATCATTAACGCAACCTTCATTTTGCTTATTCATGGAGTTGTATTTAGTACCTTAAGAAGATGATTATCCACGTGGTCTGTAATGTGGGCTGGCTTGGATTCTTAGTGTTGTGCGCCTAGGGGGCAGCGTGTTTGGGGATGCGGAGGAGCTATTCTCGTCTCGCCCACTCCCTAACCTAATGCGGTCGGACGCAGGAACCTTAGCATGGGGAGACGTCCTAATTTTTTTTTAGCCGCAAGGCTGGTAATCATACGCAGCAGGAGCAAGAAAAACTACCCTAGTTCTGGAAGGCACATGAGTCCGAACACATTATGAATGTGTGACGACATATACTATGTAGGTACCTGTGCAAGTAAGGTGTCAGTCCGTCCTAGAAACGGCGGGCAGCGACACGAAGTGATGGACGTGCTGCAACCTAGGGATCACCATGAAGCATTTCGCTCTCAGGGATATCAGAGAAAGGGGGGGGGGGGGGGGGGGGGGGGCTGCATAGCACACTTATTCTTGGAGGAGG